>JAJGRW010004132.1:0-55802 GCA_025461045.1 Carex parvula | reverse complement strand
GCGTTGAAAAAGGTAATCCGCATAGTGATAACATAATAAATTTAAACCCAACAAAATTAAAGAAAATTTAAGAAAATGAACGTACCTCACGAGAAGCCTGTGAGACTCGGTGCTCGCTGTGGGGAATCCACAGGAGAGGACTGATGTGCTCCGTGCTGCTGGTACTGATCGGCTCGTCCACTACTAGAAGCGGGGTAGACCGTGCTCTAGGCATCCTGATGTCTAAAATAACCTAATTTCGGTCAAATTACGCTTAATTAGCCTAATTATGGTAGAAAAGGCCAAAATACCCTAAATATTGGTCAACTGTGCTAATTTCGGTCAAATTATGCTTAATTAGCCTAATTATGATAAAAAGGGGTCAAAATACCCTAAATATTGGTCAACTGTGCTAATTTCGGTCAAATTACGCTTAATTAGCCTAATTATGGTAAAAAAGGCCAAAATACCCTAAATATTGGTCAACTGTACTAATTACACTAAATTAAGCTTAATTAGCCTAATTATGGTAAAAAAATGCCAAAATACCCTAAATATTGGTCAAATTAGCTAATTACACTAAATTACAACAATATACTATAAATTCTAACACCTAAACCCTAAATCCTAAACCCTAAAATAAATAAATTAAAAATTAAATTAGATAAAAAAAAAATTACCTCAAAGAAGAGAGAATTCGATTGAGAGATGAGAGAATTGTGAGAGGAGAGAGAGAAAAAGGGGTATATATAGGGTTTTTTGCGGGAAAAAAAAAGATTAAGCCGGCCAAAAAATGGCCGGCTTAGGGGGGGAGTAAGCCGGCCATTTTCTGGCCGGCTTGGGCATTTTTCGAAATTAGATGGGATTCTGGGTATAAATAATAATTTGTATTAAACTTTGGATATTAATAAAAATGTCGGCACATTTTGCGACACTTTCAATTAACAAACATATCCCATAATAAACAATTTATATTCGCTTATCACTTCCTCTTCCAACCGAAATTTTTATTGTTGCCACTCAAAAAAATCAAAATTAGTTCATTACCACCGCTCCGGGCCTTTATTCAATACTACCACTCCCGCTAACCCAGTTCGCGTACCAAATTGGCTGGTGCGCGGACTGGATTGGCGCACCAGGTTGGTGCGCGGACTGGGTTAGCAGGCTTGGGGGGCTGACTGGATTTTAGGGTTTAGGGTTTAGGTTTAGGTTTAGGTTTAGGGGTTTAGGGCTGACTGGATTTTAGGATTTATTTTTACTTTTGCCACGGGTGTCTGAAAATCCTGTTTTATTTTTAACGGTGTTCATTCATCAGACGTAAGGCAGCAGTCAGGCAAATAACGTAAAAACTAATGTGTTAAATTGACTGCGGAAGAACTAAACAACAGAAAAACTAAACAACATAAGAACTAATATCAAAATAATATCGAAATAACATCCAAATAACAAGAACTAATACCGAAATAATATCCAAAAACATAAACTACAACAACTAACTCTATCATATCTGCTCGAGGGTGTCCACGGCTTCTTCTCTCTCCTAACTCTCTTACCTGCCCCTCCTCCTCCTGACGCTCCCTCTCCTCCAGCGGTGTGTACGGTCGTGATGGCTGTGGTGGGGTCTCCTCATGTATCTCCCCAAAAAGTGTCTCCTCGTGTGGTCCCTCATCTGCAGCAGGTCCGAAACTAACCTCACGTGTCTCCTCTGCAGAGTACACGGGTAAGTGGAAGACATCCTGCTGGACAGGTGCTGCACTGGACTGTGGGAGTGGCTGCTCATGTGTGTAAAATGGAGGAGAGTCTACACATGTGTGTAAGTACCGTACTGAGAGCCCAAGTAAAACGAAAAATCTGCGGGGGGTCCTGCTCGTCCTCCTGATCTCCGCTGGGTATATCTCCCTGAAACAAATAGATAATTAGGTTTCACAATGAAGATGATTATAAAAATGATTACAAAAATATACGTACTGCTGCAAGCCCAGCAGCCTCCAATGCGGCCTCAGCAGTCGCTGCAGAGTATAGGTCTGAGAAATTCAGCTCTGGCGTGCTCATAGGCTCTGCAGAATCGTCATCGTCCATGTCTTTCAAATCTTCATAGCGGGGAAGATCTGAAAGCCTGAGAACCCTCTCGAGCTGATCCTGGTACCCAACGACGACGACAGGCGGTGCAGCCATACACAACCACTTCTTCCCGATAGCCTTCCAACCTCTTGTGACGGCGTATCTTGCGCTCCTAACCACTTGCTTGATGTTCATGAGTACCTGCGAATTGAAATAAAAAAAAATTAGTTCAAATTGCAAATTAATTTTCATAATTTTCTTAAACCAAAAAAATTAAAGACTTACAATCTGTGCAGCCGGGCCAGCGCAGGGAATGAAGCCATACTTGTCACTAACCGTGTCGCGTCGTACGTGGAGCGGCTTCGTGTTCATCTCCGTGAGGGCAAGTGGAAGGTGTGGGTCTCCGGCCGCCACCTCTCGACCAATGCAGATATAAGAGCAACATCTGCATTTAAGTCACTGATCTGTGACACATGCCACAGACCCAGCCTCTGCAACGCTGGTGCAAATCGCTCGTCATAGAGGATATTCATCTGGTTGTTCCTCGTCGACTCAGAGTATGAGTCTGCATTTAATTTCAAATTAAACACAAATACAATTTATTATTTTATTCAAATGAAAATGTATATTATTTGCAAGTGGTATAGAGATGTAAACTTACATATGAGTTTCTGATCTTGTGCTCCTTGTACGGGAACCAGCAAACTGGACTGATATACTCGGTCGTCAAATGCGTAAAGACAGTCCGGGCTAACTCTACATTCAAATCCACATCATCATGAGGCAGACTGGTGTGCTTGGTGCCGCTGGATGACGCCATACTACAATTTGGTGCATTTCTAGTCAAATTTGGACACCATTCTAATTATTTAATACAATTCTACTCTATTTAGACACCATTCTAAATATTTAATACAATTCTACTATATTTGAACACTATTCTAAATATTTAATACAATTCTACTCTATTTGGACACCATTCTAATTATTTAATACAATTCTACTCTATTTGGACACCATTCTAAATATTTAATACAATTCTACTCTATTTGAATCTATTTTGGACACCATTCTAATTATTTATTACAATTCTACTCTATTTGGACCTATTTTGAACACCTATACCAACTACCTAATCTACAAATAACTAAAAAAAAAAGTAAAAAAAAAATTACCTTTTTACTGTAGCCCGTGCGCGGAGTGGTGTTCGCGGAACAAAATGAGCTCTCCGCACCTCTTATACGGTGAAAAGGTTGGTGCGCCAACCCAGTCCGCGCACCAACCTGGTGCTCCAACCCAGTCCGCGCACCAGCCAATTTGGTGCGTGAACTGGATTAGCGGGGGTGGTAGTATTGAATAAAGGCCCGGAACAGTGGTAATGAATTAATTTTGATTTTTTTGAGTGGTAACAATAAAAATTTCGGCTCTTCCAACTACCACATGGTGTCGCCTGTAGGGTGTAAACTGAATCTGTCTAATATCCGAATCCATTTAATTCGGAGTGGATAGGGCTGTAAACGAGCTGGCTCGGGCCGAGCTGGGCCTTGGCTCAGCTCGTTAATTCTGGCCCGAGCCGGACCTAGGGGTCCCGAGCCAAAAGTCTTGGCTCAGCTTGTGACAAGCCAGCCCGAGTTAGCTCGCGAGCTGACGAGCTGGCTCGTTGGGCTTTATTGGGTTGTTATTATACAAATTCAAAAATAAAAAATAAGAAAGCTCATTCAAAAAATTTAAGAAATCATCCAGCAGGCACATCTTCAAGCAACTGAAGCCCATATTATTTCTTCCCAAACCGAAAATACATCAATTTTGCATAATTGCGCCTTTGAAAATGAGACTGGACTTAATATTATACGGGGCTAAACCCTAAATCCACTGTAGCTTAACGAGCCGAGCTGGCCCGGTCCGAGCTGACCCTTGGCTCAGCTCGTTTATTTTGGCCCGAGCCTGAACCGAGCTGGCTCGTTAACAGCTCGGTCCACTACCGAGCGAGCTAGAGACGAGTCACGAGCGAGCCGCGAGCTTTTTTGACAGCCCTAGGAGCGGATAATAACCGGATACGGATCCGGATATTTTTTGAATATGGAGAAGAGACCCGGATTCGGATCCGGATAATTTTTGAGACGGGTAAAAGGAGCAGATATCCGGAACCCATTTTCTATTCAAAACGGAGCAGATCTTCAACCAATTAATTATGGATCGGCCGCTGATTTCTCTATTCTCTGTATAAGTGATTCTTTAGATAACGTCTCCAAGACTTACAAATGTTTCAAATTTCTTTTATGTATTTATTGTGGGCCAAGGAAATCACTTGTATCCGGATTCTGGGTTGCTTCGCTGGAACTGTACAGCCTTTCTTTGTTTTTCTTTTCTTCGCTTTTGTATTTTCCATTCCAGATATTAATTATAGTCCTTGAGTCACTAGGGGTGCACAAAAAGCCCATGACTCGAAATTCAGTTCGGAATCAATTGGGATTCAACTCACTAATAACTCGAGTTGAAACTGACTCGAGTTAACTGACTCGGTTAATTTATGAGTCGAATCCAAGTTACTCCAAACTCGGTTCGGAATCAACTCGGTTGGACTCACACCAAACCCTAATTCATATATTCCTAATTTTTGCGTCCCCAAACCTTATACCTACTTCTCACAATATTTGGTAATTTGATAAATTATGCACCATTTCTTTTGTTTTGTTAATTTGTTGGACTATGTATTGTTTTGTTAGACTTTATCTATTTGGTAATTTTTAATTATGTACTAATTTGGTATTTTCATAATTTTTAATTATGTATTGGTCATTGTCTCATTATGTACTGTCTTTAATTGTGTATTATTTTGATAAACTATGTAATATTTTTTTGTTAGAATTAAATTAGATTGTCTCACTATGTACTATATTATGAGTCACGAGTCGACTCGCTTCAACTCGAGTTGCTCGCGAGTTGATTCCAAATTGGAGTTTCTGACTCGGAACTGGATTAGCAACTCGGACTCAACTCGGCTCATGAGTTCATGAGTTGAATCCAAGTTGTCATCAACTCGGACTCAACTCGGCTCATGAGCAGCCCTATACTTGACACATCTAATCACTTGTTTATTAAAAAAAATATTCTGATTTTTTTTTTCTTTACTTCGGTTTTCTCTTATCCATTAATTCTATATGTTGTAGCACCTTTAATCCCTTGTTTTAAACACCTCCATCTAACTTTTTGTTTATTTTCTTATTTGCTTTTTTATTTTTTAGTTTTCTTAATTAGTATTTGTATAGTAAGGACTATGGCTCAATTATCCGATAATTATTTGTAACGTATCCGTATTCGAATTCGTATTCGTGTATTATTCACTATGTATCCGTGTCTGTTTAAGGTGGATTTGATTTTACATTTTGACATTCATTTACTATCCGTATTCGTATTCATATCCGCTCACTAAAATGTCGATATGGATTTGGTATTAGCATTATCCACTCCGAATTCGCTCTGTTTACACCCCCCTAGTTGCCTGTCTTTGATTGGTCATAAATTTTAGAAGCCATGCATTAAGTATCACATGTTAATAATAAAGTAAAAGTATATATGAAGATATATATATATATATATTTAGGTCTTGGGTGCTTACACGTTCTAGCACTTCATATATAGTCCGTATATATGGATGATTTTATTGCTTCTTTATATTAAGATCATCCATATTTGGAGTACTAGCTAGAAGGTGTGGATGATTCGAAATCAAGCCTTTATCTTCTATATCTGATTTTACTAGTTGACGTAGCAAAGCTTTCATTCCTTGTTAAAAAAAGACATTGGACTTGTTTTTGCAACAACAAAAAAAAAAAACATTGGACTTTTCCCTTTTATTCTATATTATAATAGGAATGTTGTAAGCCTGGAATGATGAATTACAAATTCGGATTAGAGATATATCCCAGGCTGTTATTATATTTCTCAAGAGTCATGACAATCTCAGCAATTTTTCCCACAATTAATTCTTTCTTAATTATATTATATTATAACAAATTGGAAAGAGGGTGAATAAGATTTACACCATGCTACCTTATTATTATTTTGACTGACAATTTTATTCTGACAAGTGATCTAGATAGGCATACTACCTGCAAATATTGAAGCAACCTAATACCCCAAATCAGTCATAATTATTAGATGATTCACATCCATCAAGTGTGAGTTCACAATTTTGAAGAAATTATTCAACCGTACATTACTCCAGCACATAAAAAGTTGGACCACTATATATTCTATCTATCTATCTATCTATATATATTACATAGAGCAATATACATATATATACAGAGACTTGAATTGCAAAGGATCTTGCACAGTTGAAAGCCCAATAGATGACAAACATTTGGCATGTTATCTCTAGTACTTAACTATAAATAACTTCCTATATTTTTTTATCAATTCCTTAACAAGACATTGGGCTACACGCCAAACGGGCTTATCTCCAGTACTACATTGCTGGAGACATCCTGATGGACCCACAAGTGATATCATCACGTTAGTGCAGAACATTCAAGCCACACGATCGACTCAAATGTCGATGTGTTAACATCTAAGTACGTAGTCCGAGAGAGTGCTGCCTGAATCGGCGTATGCCGGGACGATCCAAATGCTCTTTGTGGAGATGAGTGATAAGAAAGAGATACAGACCTGTTGACCAATAAGGGAGAGAAAGTTATACCAACCAGCTGCTCTGCATAATATTTCGTATTATAGTTGGTATTGTTCCTGGTATAGTCTTCTTACTTTCAGAAAGAGGAGAAATAGGCCAAGCTGCGCAAGCATTTCATTTCAGTGATCTCTCCTCTCTCCATTTTGGTACGTTGAGTTTTCCAGCTTTTCCTTAGGTGTTTGCTTCTATTTTTGGCCTTGGTAGTCAGGATGTTTCTTTGATTTTTAGGAAAAAAAAAAATTCTCTTTTAAATAACTATTTCTCTGCTTGAGGTCTTCTGTTTCTTTTTTCCTTTGTCTTTTTCAATAATTGGACATTTCCTGAAATGTTTCTTGAGCGTCAAAATTGTTTAAGACAGCCTACATAGGTTTCTAATTAAAACATCATTCATCGACTTCAGATAATTATATAGTTCTTTGAATCGAACTTCCATGCTGGAAAATTTATTGCAAGGAGGATCTAGTTGAGGGACCAATATTTAATTATCTTGAAACAATTTCTTATGCAATACTATCATACAAATCTAATATTTGCTAGAATCGAGCCCTTTTCTTTTCTAAAGATTTATATGAGAAACTTTTTGATAGTTTGATTAACTTTTGAACAAATAATCACAAAAGTCAAGATCCGCATCCTAGCCATCATTTACCTGGGTTGAACTATCGCAGATCTACTGATATGTATATCTTTTCCTTTAGGTTTGCAATTGTACTGCACATATATTCTCAAGTGAAAAACTCCCTTTTTTTTCTTTCCACTGAGTTCTTTCATATTTTCTAATTTAACCTTTCATTTCCCTTTTAGTGAAAAGTTTAACCTTTCTTCCTTGACTCCTTTGTTCACTAGTTTTCAATTTTTTTTTTTTAAGGTTGGCGGCAATTGCCGCTAACGGGTATATTGATTAAAAAAAGTTATTTACATGGCACTAGTTTTCAATTATTAGATCATTTCTAAGTACTTGACATTACTGTATCAGGAGAAACAAGGTTCCCCACAGCAAATTGCACGAAAGGTAACCTACTAACTTTTCTGTTTGGAAAGGACATTGGCAATTAGCTTAAATTCTTTTCTTAATTATTTCCATAATTGATTAGTACATTTTGACCTTTTATGGATTTCAATTTTTTCTCTAGCCTGATATAACACCAATCAGAAAACTTCACATGTCAAAACTTTAATCGGTTGATTGTTATGATATATTGCACAAAACTTCATATTTCATTGTTTTAACTAGCATATATAACATTTTAAGTTGTTGTTTTTGCAGTAACATTGCATCCTTTTTTTATATATAACCATGATCACTCAAAATATTGATTAAATCTTACTTCTGAAAAGGAACATTGATCGATCTGGTAACTTTAATTTTTATAATTTGCATCTTTGTATATGGTAATTCCTACCAATGGAACACAGTATATCGGAGAGCATGAATATTTTCCCTGATATTTTCTATAACTAGAGACCCATTCTTTTCCACTTTCTTTGTGAAACTACCAGAGTGCTGTGTTGGTTCCTATGCTGGGATCTATTGAAACTTCAATTGTTCATATCAAACTATTGAAAGCTAGTTCAATGCTCTCAGTCTCTCACAGATTGACCTAGCTAGCTATTAGTAGAGAGTGAGAGTGTGTAAAAGAGCGTTTTTGTGTGTAAGGATCAATTGCTATTTAAAATTTTATGTTTCAATAACAGTCTAACAGATGAAATATTGAATTGATAGTAACTTGTTAACAAATTAGCAGATGAAAATAATAGCTCGATCATATACCAAATCACATGTGTAATTCAAGATTGCAAAAGATTTGTAATTAGGTTAATTATTTTTTCCAAAAGAAAATTGATCTTGTAAAGCTTTTGTAGGTAAAGAACAATGGGAAGAGGAAAAATAGCCATAAAGAGGATTGAGAGCATTACAAGCCGGCAAGTGACGTTTTCGAAAAGGCGCAAAGGTTTACTTAAGAAGGCTCGTGAACTCTCAATATTATGTGATGCTGATGTCTGCCTTATTGTCTTTTCAAGCACTGGTCGCCTATATGAATTTTCAAGCTCAAGGTATGTGAAGTTAATTTATCTTTAATTTTCTTGTGGTTCTGGGAAAAGTTAAGTGATCTTCCTTGCATGAAATATTCATATTTAGTAATAAAATATATTTGAATGAATATCATTAGAAGGTCAATCAAAGAGCTTAGGGCATTATAATTAATCATGAGAGGAGAGCTATTAATTTTTTTCACATATTACAATGCAAAGATGATCAATTTGATACAATATATATTTGCAAGTGAAGTTGCACAATGTATAATATTTCCATAAACTCTTATACAGCTTTTAGGACATGATGAGGCAAATAGAGTAGTTGATAATAAGAAATAACTTGACTAATGAAGAGATAATTATGAATGTGGTATTTATTTGTGTCCGGTGAATATGGTTTCATTCATAACTAAGCATATATAACAGAATGACATAACTTTTGTGTACGGTTAAGATTTAGGATCTAGAGAGTATGCATGTGCATGCAAAACGATATTTTTTATTACTTGAACACAGCAAAAAAATCTTTTTCAAAGAAGGATCATTTCTAGTAGAAGTTATGTTTGATAGAGATCATGTACTCAGGACTCACATTTATTAATTAATTTCTTGTCTGACCGGACAATTTTAATCTAAAGATTTTTTTGAAATGACTATATAATTCTGCTATAATTCATTAATGTGTAGCACTAACATTACACTCTTTAATATATATGTTATAGTACGAAAGCAATACTCGATCGTTATGCGAAGTCAAAGGAGGAACACCATCCATTACTGAATCCAACTTCACAGGTGAAGGTACATACTCCTTTTTATGAACTTGTAACAATTCTTCATTGGATAATGTCTGATCATCTTAATTAAGATGTTAACTACATAGATATATATCTGCAATATGTACTGTTTTCTAATCAGTTTTGGCAAAGGGAAGCAGAAACGTTGAGGCAGCAGCTGCATAATTTACAAGAAATTAAACGGTATATACCAATAACATAAACCTCCCTCGTGCTCATTTAGCAATAAAGAAGAAGCCAGTGGAAACTGTATGTTCATGTATATACAAAAATATATGGCCCTATTACTTTTTTGTTTTCACAAACAACTGTATGGTCCATTCACTTGCCATAATTAATTTTGTGGGAAGTATCATTCCAAAGGTTATGATATCAATTCACATAAAAATTAATTAAAACAAGGAAACAAAAAAAAAACGATATCAACAGAAATAATTAAGCAATTATGTTGAACCACACCTAATACAATTTACTAAGGTAGTATTTCCCTCTGTGTATGAGTTCGAAGATTTGAAACAAAGTGCTGGCCACTCGAGATGACTAAGGTGTCCGGCCCTCATCTCATGCTAAAAAAAATAATTGTGTTAATTGTTGTTGATGCCGATGTATAACAAAAATTAAAACAATTTGCAGATAAGAAAACCATAATGATATAGATTGCTAACATCTCTAATATTTAATTTCAGGCAGCTGATGGGAGAAGATTTATCGGGATTAAGCATCACGGATTTACAACATATAGAAAACCAATTGGAGTTTAGCCTGAATTCTGTTAGGAAGAGAAAGGTCAATTTAAAATATAATGAGATGATGTTTTCTCGCTCTTTTAATGTCTAGTGCCAGATTGATATTTTTTGTTTTAATTTGATTTGACAGGAGCAACTTTTTACTGAAGAAATACAAGAGCTTAATCGCAAGGTACTATATGCACTCGGTTGTCACACATAAAACACCAACAGACATACCAAGCTAGCAAACCGCTAAGTTTTAACACATATGAGTTCTTTGTAAGAATTCAAGTATAAGTGAAGTGTACGGTCCGTATACAGAGGCATACGGTCCGTGTGTATTGAGTCAGACACAAGATTTAGCGAGGTTCGGTACCAACTTGGTACCTACGTCCTCCACACCCACACACACTTTTTTTTATTTCTTTTCTTTTTCAATGAATGATTTACAGGAGGGGGAGAGAAGGATATATAGAGAAGAGAAACAATCTTTAGAATAAGGAAATAAATTAACTACAGAATAAAGGAAATTAATTCTGAGAGCCAGTTGCCGCCTTCCTTCTTTGGTCTGGCGGTGTAGGTACACGGTCCGTGTATAGAGGACACGGACCGTGTATAGATCTATTTCAACAGCCTCCCTCAAGTTGGTACGTAGATATCTACCATACCTAACTTGACAATCGATTCTTCAAAGCACTTTGTCGACACTCCCTTTGCCAGCATATCTGCCAGTTGTTCCTCGGATCTCACGAATGGGAATGAGATGATCTTTTCTTCCAAGTTCTGCTTGATAAAATGCCTATCGATTTCTATGTGCTTCGTTCTGTCATGTTGTACCGGATTGTGTGCTATCTCAATTGCTGATTTATTGTCACAATACAGTTGCATTTCTCCTTCCGGCTTAAAGCCTAGCTCGATCATGAGTTTCCTCAACCATAGGAGTTCACATAGACCTTTGGACATTCCTCTAAATTCTGTTTCTGCACTTGATAAGGCAACTACATTCTGCTTCTTACTTCTCTAAGTAACAAGATTTCCTCCCACAAAAGTGAAATATCCAAATGTAGATTTACGGTCGATTCTATCTCCAGCCCAATCAGCATCTGTGTAGCCCCAAATATCCAAGTGTCCGATTTTTCTAAATTGGATACATTTCCCTGGAGTCTTTTTGAGGTATCTCAGAACTCTCGTCACAGCATCCATATGCTGTTCCTTTGGGTCATGCATGAACTGGCTTACCAGACTTACAGCATACGCAATGTCGGGTCTGGTGTGTGATAAGTAGATAAGTTTACCTACCAGTTTCTGATAGGCTTCCCGATCAACAACTGGGTCATCTGAAAGACCTTCAAACTTCAGGTTTTGAACAATGGGTGTATCGGCTGGCTTACAGTCTAGCATCCCCACCTCTGCAAGTAAGTCAAGTGTATACTTTCGTTGGGAAAGAAATATACGTACCTTCTTTGGAGCGGAGCACCTCTATTCCCAAGAAGTATTTCAACCCACCCAAATTTTTCATCTCAAACTCCTGTGATAATCTTTGCTCTAGCCACCCTATCTCCTCACTATCGTCCCCTGTAATTATCATGTCATCAACATAGATAATTAGGATAGTTACCTTGTCTTGACGATGCTTGTAGAACAGAGTATGGTCAGAGTCACTTTGAGTGTAATTGTACTTCTTCATGGCTTTGCAAAAACGCTCAAACCATGCCCGGGTGACTGTTTCAATCCATACAGACTTCGCTCCAGCTTACAGACCAACTTCTCCTGTGCTTGGTGTGTGTAGCCCGGCGGAATGTCCATATAGATCTCTTCCTCCAAGTCGCCATGCAAGAAGGCATTTTTCACATCGAATTGATGTAATGGCCAATCCTGATTTGCTGCAAGAGACAATAAGACTCGAACTGTGTTTAGATTTGCAACAGGTGAAAAAGTTTCCTGGAAATCTATTCCATATGTCTGGGTGTACCCTTTTGCAACCAACCTTGCCTTATACCTTTCAACTTTACCTGTAGCATCATATTTCACCGAGAACATCCACTTGCATCCAACAGTTTTCTTTCCACTTGGTAGTTGCACTAACTTCCATGTCTGTGTGTTTTTCAGGGCTTCCATTTCTACTTTCATTGCTTTAACCCATTTAGGATCTTGCAAGGCTACATCAACACTGGTTGGTATCTGAATCTTGGACAGTTCAGCAGTGAAATTTCTCACCATATTGGACAACCCAATAGTACTGGTATAATTAGATATGGCATATCTGTCTTGTCTGTTACCCTCGTCTCTATACCGTTTTGGTGGTATATTCCGGGTGGTTCTTAGAGGGTACCGTCTTTCAGGTTCAGTTTGAAGAGAACTTACCTCAAGAACATCCTCTGGAGAGCTCGAGCGTGGTATTTCTTCTTCCTCGTCCGACTGTATCATCTCTGCTTCCAATGTGGTGTTCTCAGGTTCGGGTGCACGGTCCATGTTCTCCTCTATACGGTCCGTGTACCTCTCCATCTGGGCCGTGACCTCTGGGTTAGATTCCACACGGTCCTTGTCCTCCTCTACACGGTCCGTGTATCCCTGTGTATCCTCCCACCAGATAGTGGGGTTGGTTTCCTCCTGCCTCGGAGAGGATAAAGGCTGGTTCCGAAAATAGGTTCATTTTCCAAGAAAGATACATCCATGGTCACATAGGTTCTTCCGGTTTCTAGGTCAAAGCATTTATATCCTTTTTGATTATTACCATACTCGACAAACATGCATCGAATTGCACAAGGTTTGAGTTTGGTCCTTTTCTCTCTTGGAACATGTACATATGCTGTACATCCAAACACTTTTAGTGCCAAATTTAATGCTAAGGGGATTTTCACAAATGAGGAAAGTTTTTGTAAAGGGGTAAGGAAGTTTAAGGTACTAGATGGCATTATGTTCATAAGGTATACAACTGTAGATATGGCATGATTTCAAAAAATCTGGGGTACATCATTTTCAAATAACAAGGATCTAGCAATTTCCAAAATATGCCGATTTTTCCTTTCGGCCACACCATTTTGTTGAGGGGTACCGGCACAAGATGTTTCGTGTATAATCCCATTACTTTTGAAAAAACTTTGTAAGAAATTATTCACATATTCCCCCCCCATTGTCACTTCGAAGAATTTTAATCTTCTTTCCAAATTGTCCTTGAATCAGGTTTGAGAAATCTAGAAAACAGTTTGCAACTTCACTTTTTTGTTTCAAGAGATATAACCAAGTCATTCTAGTATTGTCATCAGTGAAAATAACAAAATACCTTTCCCCATTTACTGAATTAACCGGGGCTGGACCCCACACATCAGAATGAATTAGATCAACAAAATCCAAATTTTTATAACAAACACTAGGATAAGAGTTTCGATGACTTTTACTCCTAATACAAGTTTCACACTGAATTTCAAAATTTGATATACCAGTCCATAAGAAAGGAAAATTCTTCCGCATATATCCCACAGACGGATGTCCCAACCTTCTATGCCACAACAAAATGGTATCAATCTGAGTGCTTCTCCCAGCTAGACAAGTCGAACCAGTACTCAAGTCTTCAAGATGATACAGTCCATTTCGTTTAATACCACGCCCAAGTATCTCCTTTGTTAGGATGTCCTGAAAAATACAGAAGTTTGGATACATTAATACCACACAATTTAAATCTTCAGCTAATCGACTCACTGATATAAGCTTTGTGGTTAGTGAGGGAACAAGTAGAGTATCTTTTAGACACAAAGTTTCTGTCACCTTAACAACTCCTGATCCCATAACCTGTGAGGGAACTCCATTCGCATTCACAATTTCTTTTCGGTTAGATTCCCTAATTTTATCAATGTCTGAATCTAAATAGGTCATGTGGTCAGTTGCTCCTGAATCTATCACCCACTTTTCAAAATTCTAAGTGACAAGAGCATTACCTTTTTCTGCAGATCTGTCTGTACCTTTGACATGAGTTGAAAGTGTCAGTGATGCTCTGCCTGTGTGGTCCTTTACACGGACCGTATACCCGAGTGCACGGTCCGCATACCCGAGTGCACGGTCCGTATTCCCGAATGTGAGGTCCGAGCATCCTGCTAGGTGCGCCTGTCCACCGGGTCCCCTCTTGTTCCCTGCGGCCCTTTTCCTCCTTGAGTTCGCGCCACCAGTCTAGATACCCATGCAACTTGAAGCATGTTTCCTTAGTGTGTTTTGGATTGCGGCAATGACTACATCCTCCTTCAACCATCTTTCCCTGTTTTGTTTCAGATTTAAGAGAAAGAGATACCTCTGATGCACGGTTCGTGTATGGACCCGCACGGTCCGTGTATGGGCCCGTACGGTCCGCACCCTTCGTTGCCATGACTGTCGACTGAGAGATACTGTCATTGCTGCACATCACCTTCTGCCTCATCTCCTCCCGTATGTAAGGGCACAGTTTGGATGATATCTGCCCGAGTGCTATCGAGACGATCATCTAATCCGGCTAGAAACTTGTAGACCCGATCTTGTTGAACCCAAGTGTTATGCTTCTCAATGTCCATCATGCATACCATTGGGTTTGGTCTTCTGAAGTCAATCTCCTTCCATAATCCCTGCAACTCATTGGAATATTTCTCCAAAGATCCACCTGATTGTTTTAATTGGTGGACCCTTTGTTGAAGGTCATAGATCTGAGAAGAATCACAACCATCAAAGAAGGTGGTAGCCAAGGCATCCCAAACCTCCTTTGTAGTAGAATATCGGTGAAAATTTCCAATAAGGCTTGAGTCAAGAGAGTTAAGAATCAAACATTTAACCATCGAGTCATTCATCTTCCATTGTTCATACCCGGCCTCACCAATCGAAGGTGTCGGATTACCTTCACGTATATAGCCTAGCTTGCCCTTGCCGGCCAGATACGTCTCCATCATGGACAACCACAACCCGTAGTTAGTTCCATCAAACTTGACAGAGATCGAATGAACCGGTACTTCAACCGGCATCGTCGTCGCTTTCTGGGAGGTTAGAAGTTCCTTCAGCGCTTGGAGTAGAGTCATGTCAACGCTGTGGTCTTGGTCCTTCCCACCCCCCGTTCTCGGATTGTCACCTTCCATTAGAGATCCCTAGATCTGGACCGCTCTGATACCATGTAAGAATTCAAGTATAAGTGAAGTGTACGGTCCGTATACAGAGGTATACGGTCCGTGTGTATTGAGTCAGACACAAGATTTAACGAGATACTTGGTACCTACGTCCTCCACACCCACACACACTCTTTTTATTTCTTCTTTTTCAATGAATGATTTACAGGAGGGGGAGAGAAGGATATATAGAGAAGAGAAACAATCTTTAGAATAAGGAAATAAATTAACTACAGAATAAAGGAAATTAATTCTGAGAGCCAGCTGCCGCCTTCCTTCTTTGGTCTGGCGGTGCAGGTACACGGTCCGTGTATAGAGGACACGGACCGTGTATAGATCTATTTCAACATTCTTTTCCTAGAAAGAAAACAAACGATGGAGTTCGTTATTTTGTTTTACTCTTCTTTAATTCTATATTTAAATTGAAATTTTCAATAAGCATGTTTGGTGTGTGGAAGACTAAAGAATTGCTTAAAATTTAGGAAAATACTTTTCTAGCTAGGATAGAATTATCACACACACATATATAAGATAATATCATGTTTAACACTGGATAACCTCAAAATACGTGTTCATAGAAAAACGAATTACTGTCACAAAATGTCTACATGACTAATAAATATCATTCATATAATCATAATATTACTATGTGAATCTGCTTGTGAAACTTTATTTAGGACAGGAAAGAGGGGAGAGAGATGTAAAGGGGTACATTAAACCAAACGAAATAATTTTGGATATACAAAAAAGGTGATTCTAAAGCAAATAGTGCTATCAGGAATCCTTGATATTTTGGTTGTCATTGCAGATTTATCCACAATACACATTTTAATAATTTATAGGGTCATGTCTAATAAGTTGAGGTTTTTACGGCACATACAAAATTCGTTGTAAATAAAAATTGATATCCAATATTGTACTTCAGTTTACGGTAAAGCAACATTGGTCATTGGTATATAGTATTGTACAATTAATTGATTATATATCCATAGGTTCAACTGATCCGCCATGAGAATATTGAGCTTTCTAAGAAGATGAATCGTGCTCATCAGGAAAAGATGGAATTACAAAAGAAAGTAAGTACTGCCTTTCTTTCATCAAAATAAAATGATAGACCATGACTCCAAGGATGGTACTGTATACAGACCAGCATTTACCAGTATGAACAAGCAAAGTAAAATCAGTACAACGATTGTACTATAGTGTTTTGTATGTGTGTGTGTATCTAGAAATACTCACATGCATCGATCTCTAAATTCAATATTTCATATCTTGTATATATTCAGCTACATGCAGGAGATGATCTAAATGGTTTTAGCAAGAGACCGAATACTGCAGTGCCATATGCATTTGTTATATCCAATTATGAGGAGCATGGACCTCGCAATTCTGAATTATCTCAGATCAACAAAAAGCCGAATGTGCATGCACGGACCAATTCAGCAAGCCTTGGGTAAGTTCCAATAACTAGCTATAAATCTGCACCAGCCAACATTATTGTGTACATATATATGGAATAAATATATAACTGCCTATATATGTGAACTCACTTCTTTAAACATCCTTTATAAACTTTTTAGAGACTTTGAAATGTACACTTGTCTATTGTTCCATTACACACATGCATGTGTGTTGATATATACTGGTCAATTGATCAATGCTTGGCAGTTATCAGATTGTTTTAACCAAGTCAAAATGTGTTATAACAGATGTCTTGATCTTCCAAATTTGTATTCTGAACTCCTCAAATTGCACACTTGAATATTATACTAGTTCATACTTGGTTATTGCGCCGATGCTATTCAGTTCTTTCAAAAACTTGACCAAAAACAATTAAATGTTGTTTAGGGTGAGAGATTGAATGCTAAAACCTAAGTATTAAGTATTTGATAGTGGTTTTGTAATTTTCACATTTAATTTCATAAGAAAATATCAATTTAGAACTTAAGTATATAACCTGTACAATTAATTAAAGGTTACTGTTTTCTTCTCTATAAATGCTGAAAACCACTTATTTCTACGTTTAGAAGATAATAAGAGGACATGTGCTATATTTTATGTCCTAAGAAGTCTATACTTGTTTTTCATTCGGAAAATATTTAATACTGGTTTTAATTTGTAATTTTTTCCTTAGGCAAACACCATATATAGCAGGTCAACATTTTGCAGGATTAGGCACAACTATATTTACTCTAAATGTTTTGCAGATTCATAATTGAATTCGTTCAACAATTAAGAACATTTGTTTTCTTGGGACTAATTTGAAATACAATCCTAATTCTTAACTCCTGATCGCAAAGTTGGGCGACTAATATTTTTCGAAGTTAATTGAAATGGGGCTCGGTACTATAGCCCAAGCAGGCAAATTAATATTGGGCTTCAAACAGGCTTGTGTCAGGTTTGAATCCGAACCAAGGATCAAAGCACAATTGTATACTAATTAGGCCTATTCAGTCCATTAGTATTCTCTGATTTACCCCTAATTTATAAAAAAAACAAAACAAAAAAATGTTTTCAGTTTTCATGACTAATGCAATACCTTTCTATTCTGTTAGTTAAGATAAGCTTTTCTGATAAGGTAAATTTTTTTGGCAAACATGAGATTTCTTTTCTTTTCTCTAGTCATTTAACTATTTCCGGGTTTTTTTCAAATCTAAGCAGACTTCAGTTGATATTATGATGTAGTACGGATCGATATCGTCATGAAGTGGTGAAGAAATATGTCGTTAAAGCAGTGTGTCCCTTAATTTGTTCTAATGGAGTAGTTCATCGATTGTGACAAATAATTACCGTTGAAGCATGAGAACTGTTAGAATAAACTTTGTAAAGCCTAGCCTTTTTTTTTTTTCTATTTTTCTTGTTTATTGATAATAAAGTAACTTTTAGTTCTGTAATGAACACTGGCATTTAAGACATAAGGATTTCTATTGTATTAATTAATTAAAACAGCCTGGAATTTCTGAGCAATTAATTCACCCAATTTCAAGATACAAATTTTGATATCTAATTAGTGTGTTTTCATTTTATGCTTCCCTCATGGCAATATTGAAAGTTAAAAGTTAAAGTTGGTCAAAAAATTGAAGCCAAGTATCTATCTATTATTGCAATGAAATGATGGTGTTTCCGGGACGCTTTTTATCTTTTTGTTTCTCCCAGTCCCAGTCAGTCCCGATCAGCCAACACAAAAATCCTCTTCACTCTTTCATCTTTTCTGATATTCTACAATGATCGATCTTCTTCGAGCTTTAATTTTCCTCATCTTCTTCTCTCCAATTTCTCTGATTTCCTATAATTTTTCAGTTTAGGATTTTTGTGGCATTCTGCTAGTAAACGTGCAACGGGCAATATACAGAGAACTTTTTTGCTGCGTGACTGCGATCCAATATTCCAATGAGAGGAGGGACTAGGGAGAGGGTGGACTGGACACATAGGTGCGTGCCACGCTTCCAGTTGGACCCCACGCGGTTTCCACCGTCCAATCAGCGCGCGACAGCGAGAAACTATTTTTGCCAATATCTCCCTCCCTATGATCCAATGTGATATTCTTTCTATGTTGAAGCATGATATTAGTTGAATTTACACCCGCAACACTTAAGGTTATGAACTTCCTTCCCATCGCAGATATGTCCGTTACAGCTTCTGTTTTGACATGAAGTGGATCTACGTTTTCACTAAGAATCTTGAATTTATATAAATTGCCAAATATAATATCAAATTAGTATTTCTATATTTTAAACATGTACAACTTTTTATGTGTATATCAGTTTCAAGTGGATTTTTTTCGAAATGCTCATCTTATTTTTACGAACAAAGTGAGTCCAACATTGAATATATTTCTCGCAATAATTTTCATAGTTGTCTACCATTTTTTTTTTTTTGGAAATTGGATTCTTCAAATATACATAATTTTCGTGGACTTAATGTAGAAATGATATATATTGTTTTTTTTAATATTTGATCATATGTAATGGAAAAAATATAGCTCAAGACACAAAACAAATCTAGATCATAGATTTTTGTTTTTGTTTAATTACACAATAAATAGTAAAAAAAATCCCTGTTTTGGCAAGGAAATTCGTTCCGCAATCCGTATTGTTTACCTACATGATATTTTTAAAGAGATGTTTCTTTATGTTTATTGAATAGTAACAAAATTTATCAATACATAGCTTATTTTATATTAATGAAAAATCAAATGAGAAAAAAAAATGGTTATTGAAATATTTTCATCTGTTCTATTTGTAGGTCTTCTACTAAAAAATAATCTATTTTGTCAGAATTCCAATATAAAGCACGCAATGTTAGCTAATTAATATTAACTAATCAATTTATGAAAAAATATATTATTTTATTGTGTAAAATATTTGTTTGGTTTTTTTAACCCACTAATTAAGTATCTTTAACAAATACCGTCTGCTATTTGTTTCACAAACTTCAGATGTTATTTTTTTAGTTTTAGTCAATAAATTAATAAGATAGAATGCTTATTAAGTTGAGACAACAACCAGCGTCGCACTTAATAATTTGAGTAAATTGCACGAATAGGATTAAGGTATTTGAGGCTTAAAAATTAAAACATTCATTTAGTTCATAAAGTTATAAATTTGTGTCAAATTATTGTTCAGGTAAAATTCTATTATAAGCTGGATGTATGGCGCATCACCACGGAAGGTTAAAAAAAAAGTATTGTGAATAGCATAGCTATAGATAAAACTATCCTACATAGCGTTGTTTTCTAATTATATTTTATAATTCTATTCATTATCAACATTATCTAAAATCTCATAAGCAATAAGTAACACAAAAATTAAATTAAGAAATTATAATATTCATATTGAACCAGTGCAACGTCTAAATTCCTATTAAAAATATCCCTAGTAATATTAAAAACTATATTTTTTTTCTATTCAAAATAGCTTAAGCATCATGACATAAACTAATATTTTTTTTCTATTCAAACTAACATAAGCATCATGTTATAAACTATATATATTTTTCTATTTCAAAGCAAAAGCAATATGGGTCTTAAAAAAATTAGGTCCTTAAAATTTTTTTCAGTTTGGATTTTGAAATAAAAGTCTATTTTTTTCATAGCGAGCGCTACATGCTTCGTGATATAGCAGTCGTAATTGAAATAGTGCACTTTTATCTCATAATTTAGCGTTTAAGGTCCGAAAATGCTATAGCGTGTTATTTAGAACACAAGTTCTTAACCGATAAATATTATTTTACCTTTATCTATAAATCTTAAAGAAAAGTATGCAAAAACAAGGAAGCATCGATTGCGGGGGACATTGAACCCCAAAATCATGGCATTACACTTGCGCATCGTATAATAAGTGTAGCCATTGGTGCATTGCTTTTAGAAGGGTCAAGGGATAGGTTCTTTTGTAATGAAAACATATTTTATTGTTCTAGAATTGCAAAATCGTACATCTTGCCCTCGACGCATTGCATTAGAAGGCTCGGTTCTTCTGTGGCGAAAGCATGCATATTATTGTTGTGCTAGAATTGCAGAACTTCGGGGAAATTTTAATCAAAATATATAAGTTGCTATTGGTCATGATGAGCCAATTTGTGAAGGAATTGATGAGTTGTAACTAGGGATTAAAAAAAAATCATTGTGACCGGATACGTCATGTGAAAGATCTTGTAACATTACGGCACGTCATATGGTCACGTGTAATTAGAACCGTTTAGATCTTAAGTAAACTAACTTAAGTTATGAAAAAAATAATTATATACTTACTAGTGATCAAACATCACTATATTGTCAGACACAGCATGACTAACGTACCATGACTTATCTTCTAAATTTGCTTCACGTTACGCTACGCATAAGAAAAAAAAATAGTGCTATAACCCCCACCCCCTAGAATTCCTACCGATCTAAAATTTTTTTTATTTTAGAATCAAAGAAATCCTACTAATATATCTACCAATTAAAAATCTAATGTACTCTATTTTTCTCTCTCTTCTTTATTATTAATTTCTATGTGAAAAAATTTCCGGTCCTGGGCTGGGGCTACCCGTTTGTAATTTGGTTGAGTCAAGTACCTGGGGGCTGGGGTGATCCGAATCCCCACCCACAGACATCCTTTCGTCTTTGTAATCTTTTACCATTGGAATTTGGACAAGGAGAAGCGGGTAGGCATTTAGAGGCGGTACAATTAAAATATAGCAAAATTGTTAAAACAATTTGGAGAACTATAACGTGTGTTTGTCAAACAAAGTAAATTATAGCAACCTCAATCAAAATATATACTAAATTATTAGTTGATTAAAATAAAGTAAGAATATATAAGAAGATGAAGTAGTATTGAGTAAAAAGACTAAATTGTCCTCTTATAGATACTGTGTTAGTTAGTAGAATACTTTTTAAGAGTAAAAATAGAATTAAGTTGAGAAATTTAATGCTTTAACTTTACTTCACATATAGACATGCTTTCATTTTGTTCCATCTTAAACACCTTAATGCATATCTGTTTGGTATATTAAAACATTATTCTAGCAACACCGACACGTACTTCAGGACTAAAAATGTTGGACCGGGCTACTTATACTACTAGACTAGAGCCTTTTGCCCTTTTCTTCAATTTATACTAATAAATAAATCCGATCATAATCACCTTCATTTGCCATAAATTAATTAAGAATGGAATCAATCTATGTAGCTGTAGCTGTAGCTTACACCAAAAAAGGAGGCCTATTCAATAAAGCAATTTATGTACAACCATGCCTAGCATTTTGTGGCCCCACGGCCCCCACCATAAGCAGTCTTATGGTTGGTGCTCTCCTCTCCTCTCCTCTCCTGGCATTCAGGGAATCATGGCAACCACGAACCAGCCCTTTTCCCGGACAACCAATATTCATTAAGAAAGTCTATTATATACAATAGACCGGGTCTACCAAGAATTTTCTAAACTATATTAACAACCAACTTAGATCGATGTATCCCCACTCCCCAGTCCCCACCAACCAATCAGAGATTCAATTTAAATATAGTTGGTATGGTATCAAGCCGCTCTCACATCAAAATAGCAATAACTTAAATTTCTAACAATAACATAAATATATAAAAACCAGAAAAATATCATATCATAAACTAATAATTAACATATATGTTAATATGTACAGCTACAAACAAACTTGATTTCACTTCCAAAATGAGACCATATATATGCGGTTTCACCTAAATTTCACATCATAAAACACAAACTTCACTATACACTCCAAAACCTCATGTTGGGAACGCATCATTATGACTGCTACTTTACACCCTCTTTATCCCCAAAAAACAGTAAAGCAAAAAAAGCAGTTAACAAAAATAAAAATAAAAAGCACCACCAACTTAACCCTACTTTTTTTTCTCTGTTTTTTTTTTTTCATTTTTTTTTCTTCAAGGACAATTATATGTACATGGCCTCAGAGCATGTGACTTAGGTCCAGCTTTCCAAAGCCATGATGTTTTTTTCTTTTCATTTTTTTTTTAACTACCAAAACAAAGAAAAGAAAAAAAAAAGCAATTCTACCACACTCAATACACACCTCAGTGGCTGACCTGCGCCCCCTCTTTTGCCCCCACAAAAAGAAAAGGAAGAAACACAAAAGCCTGACAAAAACCTAGGCTTTTCGGAAAGCAGCATTGATCCCATGTTCTGCTCCCAAAAACAAAAGATAAAGCTATCAACCAAACTCAGTTTTGCAATGGCAAGCTATTAACCTTACATATCATATGTCTTCATTTCTTCATTTCCTTATAAGTTCGATCTAACAGTTGAATCTCTTACCCAACCATTTTGGATTTTATCAAAATTCGACTCCAAACCAATATATTGATTACATCTTCCGTCAAGCCAACTTAACCTAAAAAGATCAAATTGTATAAGCAAATGTATCTAAAACCAAGAAACACAATCTTACTATTGGAACCATAAGATACAAATTGGCTACTACCATTTGCCAACTACATAATGACAGGGTTCTCTACTAATAGTCTAATATCGTAGTCCCCCCATTTTTTCCAAATTTGACAAGAGTACAACTAGGGTGTTCTTAAGCTCACCAAGGCCTTTGGTGAGCACAACTCCAAAACCTATCGGACTTCAAACGATGAATCAAAACCGTTAAAACCGATCTATTTCACAAGTGATGCATTTGCATGTCAAATTTAGTATAAAGTCAAGCGATCAAAAAATGATGATATATAATTGCAATTAAATTAACTTATAAACCTTTTTTTTTTTTACCACGCGACTTTATGCTAAATTAATTCGGAAAATTATAAAGTTGACATGTCAGCGCATCACTCGTGAAGTAGACCGGTTTCAACGGTTTGGATTTGTCATTTGGAGTCTTTCCGATAGATTTGGGAGTTAAGCTCACCAAAGAATTGGTGAGCTTAAGAACACCCTAGTTCTACTCAAATGTCAGCATTGTCCTAGATTATTTGCACTACAAAAGAAAAAAAAATAGTTCCTGAATTATTCCATATTATGCCCAAACCACAAAGTCTAGACCTTTGACGAACTAATCCCAAATGACAGAGTTGTTACTATGGTTGGAAGAATATAGTATTATCTCAGTACTATTTCATGCTTGTTAGAACATTATCAGTCAAACCCAAACCATGTGTAGGATAAAAAATGATAGTACCTTAGGGTTAGTCTGAGTTACATGATTATTGATGCAATCTCCCCAGAGTTTCTCTCTTGTAATTCCACCCTTCTTAGATCTCTCAGATGCTGTAAAATCTCATTCAGTAAATCCAGCCCAGCATCACCTTTCTTCAGTGACTTAACACAGTGTCTTATGAATTCTCTATCAGCCTCCAAGGCCTGTAACCTTTCATACACCTCATTAACTTCTTCTTGTACAGACCGTCTTCCTCTCCCATTTGTTCTGTCATCTCCATTTTCCTCTCCAGTCTCTTCTCCATTCTCAAGGCTCACTGCATCAAACAGAGGCAAGAGCCTTTTGCCTCTAAATCCTGAGTTCTTACCTTGGCAATTGTGCTTAATACTGCCATTTTCTGGCATATGCAACACATCGACTATTGGTTCATAATCTTGAAAATGATTTTCATTTTCCTGAGATTCATCGATACTTCTTCTCTCTTCTTCACTACCTTCCTCCAATGAAATTAGCTTCTCTTCCAACCCTTTGAGCTGTTCCACAATCGACTTTCTCTCGTCCTCAAACTCATCCAATGAAGACTCGAGGGAAATCAAGTGCCCCTCAACAGGCACATATTCGTCATTTCCATTCTCAAGCGCAACACCATACTCTAATGAATCTGATGATGATGAGGAAGAAGTCTCCGACCCATTTTTCTTTCCCAAACTACGATCTCTTGCTCTCCCAATATTTCCCTCCAAAATCATGACCTTGTGCTTATACGACTCTAGTTCTTTCTCTACTTCCTCTTTCTCTTTCTCCCTCTTCACAACCAGCTCATTCAACATTTGCAAAGCTTCTTGGTCATACTCCGACTGTTCCTCCATCATTCGCTGGTATTGCAGTGCCTCCATTTGCATTGCAGCTTTCTCTTCTTGTAGTCGATTAATCATGGCCATGGTTTGATTCGCGGCTATTGCCGAAGCACTCCTCTCCTCCTCCAATTCAAGATAAATTGCACGCAGTGCGTTTCTCTCAGATTCCAGGGCAGACTTAAGCCGGTCAGTGGTCAACGGCTCAGCAGAGTCGGTTTCACTGTTTAAACTTAGTCCGTCCACAGATTCTGGTCCATGTTCATTTTTATGGAAAATTAGCCTCCTTTGCATTAAGTGTATGTCTTCTTCGGTTGTTATATGGATTGGAGATTCAGCGAAGTTTTCATCCTCAGACTGGTTACCATTATGCTCCGGGTGTCCCTATTTGTTAGAAAAAGAAAATTAGAAAGAAGGTTTTCATCAGTGACCTTACAAATTCTCAAATTGTCATTTGTACAATTACTACCTATGCACCCTGTTCCTATTTTCATCAAGATATACAAAATGGCAGAAGTACCCTCCTTCATTTGTTGTATACAGAAACAAAGACAAATGAGGTACATCGGGTAGCAAACAAAGACGATATTGAAAATATAAAAAATAAGTAACAGTCAGAAACAAATTACCCTTAATTTAGGTTTTAGTGTTCTTTTAGTAAACCTAGAGATTGAAAAGATGTACTAAAAATTAAAGATGTTACCATTACCATCAGAATCCTCAATATGAAGCAAATGGTCTAGTATTGGTGTCGTGGAATCCATTATCACAGTATCGATTGGCCCACATCCTATCAAACAAAGGATATGGAAATAAATACAGTCAGGTCATCTTTTATACCATTAAGTGTTTAAGCCAGCTAAGAGAGATAGAGAGGGAGACAGTACCTTTGCTGGATTCATCCATCTGAGCAGAAGATAGCTCTGCTAGGTGGCTCAGTAAACTATTTGCCAGTTGTTCCTTTACCATAATCTCTATTTTTGGATGTGAGAAAAATCACATGATTTTAGAAAAGGAAATAAAATGAAGCAGCTGATCCCAATTTGTAAAGCTAGAAGAAAGAATTATCACTTAACTAACCTTGATCAGTACCACTTGTTTGATGAACACTCAGAGATATCAGGTCATTGTTAGTAGCCAGTACCGGCTCTCCTATCTCACTTCCAATTGATATATCCAGATCGTCTTTGTTGTCCTCTTCAATGCCTACATTTCAATGAAATCATCAATGAAAATCAACATCAAACAACAACATGAGTGTAAATGCTTGATTTAAGTTTACAGGACAATTATACAATCATGTGAAACTCAAAAGAAAGACTGAATTGTACATTTACCTTCCTCTTCTATTGCATTAGAGGATCTCTGTTCTACAAGACCAGCCATTTCTTCCTCAGAAATAGACACTATGTTCTTCTCTTCTTCTAAAGCAACATCTACATCAAGCGGGTCCCCAACATGAATGGCTTGATGAATCAAGCAATTCCAACACAATCATACATGCACTTTCAACAGCATTCTGATCTAAATGCCTTGCTGTCATAGCTGAAGAATCATCAATTTTAATTAGGGGTTCCTCTTCAAAGTAAGGGACCCAATTGTTTTCCTTTTCAACCTCAGAATTTGCATTTTTATTTGTAATTTCATCTTGGAACTCTTTGTCTGTCAATTTTTCTTTGTCCAGATCCGGTGGCATCATCCCTCTGACCACTTGTGGTTGTTCTGATATTGCATCCCCATGGTTATCATTTGTACCTTTCTTTTTTTCTCCATCTAAGATGGCCTCCATCATGTCTCTTTCTCTCTCACAAACCCTATCTAACACATCAAAACCCACGATTTTGCCTTGCTCAACCTCAAAAAATGCATCTTTACCCAAATCTTCTTTGTTGGTATAGTCCAAAATACCCCAATTAGGCTTAGAAAGGAAGTACGGGGAGTAGAAGCCGCTCTCCAATACAATTCCACAACAAGAGCACTTCAAATCCTTCTCTCCCATCTCGCTCCTTCGCATCCACGAGAGAACCGCACCGCCGCCACCTGGCACTGGCCTGGAAGAGCCGCAGTCCTCACACATGTCACCGGCATCGGCGAGTCTCCTGTGCAGGGAGCAAAATCCTAGCTGAGACACCTCAACTTTGTGTGAATCGCACAAATAGCGTCGATATGACTTGCGAGGAGGATCGGGTTCAAAGAGATGGTCGACTCTAGAACAGAGTATACAAGGAGGCTTTAAGCCGAAGAAGGATGCGAACTTTGAGATGAAGTAGGAGAAGAGACCGTTTAGAAGGAGAAGCACTATGAGGATCCATTCGAGAAGGGCGTACACCAGAACCCGCGTAATTCTGGGGGTTTTTTTGTAAAATGAAGCTTTCAAATTGTTGGCAGCCATGGTGGTGGTGTTTGGTGATAATTCCCGAATGTTGGGCGGGTGACTTTTCAGAGGGGATTGCCTTGGCTCCGAAAGAAAAAACGAGAGAGAAGAAAGGAAATATGGGAAAATTATTTACAGAGGGGATTTAAGGAAGGATTTAATGGCGAAAAGGAGAGAACTATAGTTAAGTAAAGTAAGTGGTACAATTTAGAAAGAGAATGAGAATAAGAGAAGAGAAGGAAGAAATGGAAGGTGAAGTTTTGGCGTAAGAAAGAGAGAGAGAGAGAGAGAATAGGTGTTTGTAGGGCCCACTGGGCCACTAAAGAGGAATCCAATTGATTGATTGTGTCATCTTTTTCTTTTTTTTCTGCAATTTATTTCTAATTTCCTTTTTTTTTTTTTTTACAATTTCTATGCTTTTGCTTTAACTTTTTGTTGGAGTGAGAATTAAGGGGCTCGGAGCTCCTCTCCTCTGTCCTCATTTGGCAACTTAACAAAAATGCACTTCAGAAATGAAAGCTCATACCGCACAATAAATAATTCATCATAATACAGTAAATATATATATATATGACACATGAGCACAAAATTATCTCTTTAAGAAAACACCAACTTAAAAGGTAACATTCATAGGGTCAACAAAATCGTATTGTTAACTTCCTTCTCTTTTTTTTTTTTCAAAATTAAGAGCTTTCATGTCTTTAAATTTCTTTGACATGGATTTAACCTACAGTATAGATAGTGATACCTGTTTGCATTTGACAAAGTCATTTATTATGCCAAAGCTTCAAACAAGTGACAAGATAAATTTACCTTTTGCGAAAAATATTTGCCAAGCTGACCCTTTTTTATTTTATTTTCCAGACTGTCTGAGCTGAAATCCGTTTGAAATAAATGATATTGGAGCCTAATAATTAATAAATAAAAACTTTTTCTTACTGAAGGAAACAAATTAATAAAAATAACATAATAATAGCACATAGCATGGAATTGTCTGTCCCTTCTTTTTTTCTTTTTTTTTTTGAAGCAAAGAATTGGCTGTCCTGAAATCTAAATTATAGCATACAGTTGGGGAAACTCTGCCACTCTGGTTGTCTGTTATCGGAAGCATGTAACGATTTCTATTACAAGTCACTGACAAATGGGACCTTAATTTGCCTCATATATCATGCTTTTACTTCATCCTAAGACATAATTGGGACCACATGTCAATCAATTGTGTCACAGACCACAATAGAGAACTTATAACAGAGGATTTGGATTTTAATATTTTATAGATGCCACTGCCAGTGTATAAGAATTAAAAGTTGCTAAGCATTTTCCAGCTAACGAGCTTTGATCCTCTGGACTTTAGACCAAAAAAACCAAAATATTAGTCTAATTGTAATTTTGTCACAAAAATGTGTTGAACATGAATATTCCTCTTAATTATAATTAATAAGAAAACGACTAAAGAGTAAAGATGCATCATGTGTTAAAAGGAGGTAGCTAGTTCTACTTTTATATTTGAAAAATATTATTGTACACAAAAAGTGTATTAGAGACATCATTGAAGGCATGTTCAAATACATATATATGCCTAAACCTCTTCTTTTAAGAGGATTCATTTTCAAGTTATTATAAGCTTAGGTCGCTTAACAATCTTAATTCATAATTGCCACTACAAAGAAAGTCAGTTTAATTAAATATTTAATTAGATAGTGGCAACTTGCAATTTACGTTTTGGCAGCCATCTAATTAATTACTCACACCTAACTAGCTAAGTTAATAATTATTAGTTTATTACATAAAATTAGTTCAAGAATATCGCTTTTGAATACTCTTTAAAATTGTCCTTTTATGACCATGTCCAATTTTTTCTTTGATTTTTGGAGCACTCTATTACAGGTCACGTTCAAACTCTTTACAATTGAATATATAAATATGGAGTAGAACTAGGGCGCTCTTAATCTCACCAAGTCTCTTTGTGAGCTTAACTAAAAAACTCATTAAATTTGTTTCAAATGACGCATCTAAACCGTTGAAACCGATCTACTTCTACGAGTGATGAGTTTACATGTCAAGTTTTTAAATATTCGAACTAATTTAATATAAAATCAAGCGGTCAAAAAAATGATGAAAAATGAACACATTAAAATTAACTTATAAACCATCTTTTTTTTACCGCTTGACTTTAGACTAAATTAGTTCGAAAAGTTATAATTTGACATGTAAATGCATCACTCGTGAAATAGATCGGCTTTAACGGTTTGAATGTATTTTTTGAATCCAATTCAATAAATTTTTGAATTAAGCTCACAAAGGAACTTGGTGAGATTAAGAACACCCTAGCTAGTTCTATTCATAAATATGCATTTCCACCGAAAGTTATAATCATGGTGTTATAAAGTGTGTGAACTTAAAAATATGGATAATGGATATAATTATTTTTTTGGGTAGACTCCTCTACTTCGCTGCAGATGCTCAAATGTTGAATGTGCAGATCTAAACTGATGGATACTCGATCAGATGCCTTCTGATAAAATTGATCTGTATAATTAAGGAAAGGCATTTCGCTTTTTGGTATAATTATTTTTGGAAAAAAGAAATGTATAAAGAAGATGATCCGAAATCCTCGACCTCGGCTCGGTACATAAATAAAATAATTATAAATGCAGTACGCCAAAAAAAAGGTATACACTTAAATATACCATTGAGCTAGCAATAAAACATTATGCGGTACTAAACAAAATTCTGTAGGACAGTTATTTGCTTCTTTTTTTAAATAAAAAAATGTCAAATTTTTAACTTACAAATTTTATTAATTGAGATAACACAACAATATAATAAACAAATACATAAAATAAAAATCAGCTCAATGAAGATTGAATCTGATAAAATTAAAACCGAATTACAAGTTATCTTTTTATTCAGGCCCGTATACATAATATAGTTTTTTGGGGTTAATTTTTCGTATATCCTTACATACTTCTGTAATTTTCTATATATCGTTGAACACTTAAATATATCTAATTTGACCTTTAGCTCTTAAAACTCTTTCCTTTGTACCACTATAAAATAATTATGAAGTTAATCATAGTTAAATCTCTGATTAAAATAATAAAAGACAAAAATATAATTTCTAAAGAAGTTGATCAGTCTTCTTATTTTCCCGCACTCTTCTGTTATAATGATCAGTCTCCCTGTTTTTTTTTCTCTTCACCTCTCATTTTTCTCCTCCTACGCCTTTGCTCGCTCTCTCCTGACCCTGACCCTTCGGAAGCTTGGTTTTCAGTAAGTTTTTTTTATTGCTCTGTACATGAGTACGATTGTTGATCGGAAACCTAAATTTTCTAGTAAGAAGCCATGAGTGTTCTGAACCATGCATCCTCTTGGTGGTACCAGAATACGATTAAAAGAAGCTTAACTTCAATCGCAGGGCTCAAGTTTGCTAGAGGAAATAAATAATTTAATTAGTCTCAATCGCTCGCTGAAGGATTTCTAGCATGCATAACGGTGGCCTGGCTAATGAATCAATTTTTCCATTATTATTAATTTAGTCTCCGTACAGAGAATCACAAAAGTCAAACTTACCAGAAATTTCATCAAGTGATCGAATATAGTTAGAAATTGTAATAGTTAACAAAATGTAATTGGTTGCATTTGAAAAATATATAGTTAATTTTTTACGTCTCGTACCAGTCTAGAAATGGCCCTGATCGATTATATTGTATGAAAAGAATATATATGAATCATTTGGCCTGCCGTGTAATGTCCTGATTAAATTTAGGCTTATCGATCGTTTATTTATGCACATATATGTTATGAGATCATTATTCTCGTTAATTAATTTGCAAAAACAATAGGGTCAGCAAGTCTTCACGGTTGAGAAAGAGAGATAAGAAACAAGGAAGAAGTAAATAAAAACAAGGATATAATGGAAAAAAAAAAAAAAGTAAATACTGACAATGATTATTAATTTAACTCTATGGGTAAATAGAGTTGAGAAATGTATTAGATACAACAAAGATTTTGAGAGTAAATTGAAAAGGTTTTCAAAGTAAATAGAAAATTAACCTAATTTTGTTTATTCTTTTTAGAAATGAGCCCGTAAGCAACTGATACTATATTTGCGTTCATACAGGAGGGTGGAATCAGGGGCCTAGGGCTTGTGGTAAGAAAAATGAAATGAACAAAAAATGTATTTTGAAGTAAAAAAAAAAAAAAGGAATAAAGTGGGAATAGAGCATTGGAAAGGAAAGTTTTGAGGGTTAATTTCAAGTAAGTCATGAAAAGTTAAATGCTAAGATTATAATTATTAAATGGATCAATGAATTTGTCAATAATATAGAAAAAAATTATAACAATATAAAAATAAAATTGTATTGTCAAACAATAAATAATATATATTTATAGATAGTACAAATTTGTTAATCAAACATAAATATGTGTTAATCAACAAAACATCATATTTGTTAATATCAAGGTTCTGAATAGTAATTATCGCGTCATCACAGAAAGTCTAAAAAATACTATAACTAGCTATAACATAGAAAACGGTGAAGTTCGTATAACACAACAATCAATTTTTTTATAGAGCAAAGTTAGGGTGTGTTGTGCTCACTAAGAAGGATTGGTGAGCACAATTCTAAAAGTCTATCGGATTGTCTTCAATCGACGAATTCAAACCGTTGAAATCCATCTACTTCATGAGTGATACATGTACATGCAAAATTTTAAAAGTTTCGAATTCATTTAGTACAAAGTCAAGCGGTAAAAAAATATTGAAAAATGAATACACTTATAAAATAACTTATAAAAGGTTCATTGTTTTGACCGCTTGACTTTGTACTACATGAATTCAAAACATCCAAAAAAAAATTCTGTACATGTATCACTCATGAAGTAGATGGATTTCAACGGTTTAAATTCGTTGTTTGGAAGCAATCCGATAGAATTTTAGAGTTGTGCTCATCAACCTTTCTCAGTGAACACATCAAACTCTAACTTTGCTTTTTTTTTTTGTTGTACAAATTTAGAATGTTGTATTATTAATAAATATCTTTGTCCAATTAATAATTAGTTATTTGCTCTTAATATATACATAATTATATATTATTAGATAACTAGTTATAATAAAATAAAGATGTCTAAATTGAATATTATGTGGATAAATATTGACGTGACAGTCAACTAGGAATTGCCAGAATTGACTATGCTTCGGTTCGTCTTTTAGAAATCTCTTTTGTAGTCTGTAGCTCGTTTTTATGTGACCAGGACAGAAACATGACAGGTGTTGCTCCGATGCTGATTAAGATGTTCTTACATATCAGAAATTAATTAATTAGCTTACATGTAGCTGAGTCTATACTCTATAGGCTGATAGACAATAAGTGCGAACATGCATTTCAACTGAACTACACCTTCAAGTTTGCAATATTTCCAAAATAAGTTCCAACTATATATAGCCGAAAGGAAATATAAATCAACACCTACTGTCCTACTCTACCAAATACCAATGGATGTCTCTCTTTTCTTTTCTTTTTTTTTTTGGGAAAATAAGATAGGGGTCAAGCCTCTAATCATATATTTTATTGACCAATAGATGTCTTTTTTTAGGAGGTCGAATTTAAATACTAACAACTTTTTCATGCACGTGAATTTGACACTATGCACTTCATAATTAACATATTTCATCAAATGCTGATTAAAAAATTAATTGAATTTAATACATACGTAGTTGCAGATAAAATTGGTTGGGCTGTGAATGCAACCAGCAACATATATATTCTGATATTGTTACCAACCACAGAAAAACTTGATAAGATAAGATGTTCCTCTGGTTCTTTCAGAAACATGCATGTCGCTTAATAAGTTGGCGGCATGACAATGTAGAATAGAATGTACCAGAAGCCTAGTTTTTATCATGTGTTATTTTCTTTTGTAATTAATACGATCGAACCTCCGAGTTTGACAACTTAAGGGTCCGTTCGGTAACAGCACTGTTGTCGTGGAAAAAAAAATTGACTCTTGAGTGAATTTTTTTTTTTCCACGGTGAACAGTAAAAAGTAGTTCAAAATTTTGAATTCCTATTCCCATTTCTATTCCTTAGCAGGCTGCCGAACAGGGCCTAATTGTATCAAACGGCGAGGTAGGATTTAGAATTATTTATTGTTCCATTATTTTTTTAAATACCAGAGTCAAATCGACAAGTTTTAGTACATGGGGTGATCTAAATTTCTTTATCTGTCTCGACACGCCCGGACGAATTTTGTAATTTTCTGAAAATACCAGGGAATGTTCAAAGCTAGCTTAAAAAAAGTTTGAGAGAAAGAAGGTAGAGCTGAGGTGACAGATGCATAAAACAAAGGAGACCTTTTGTTTGTTTGAATACAATACGTACGCAACGCAACAGACAAAACTTGGTTGATTGAAATACGGACAATGAGAATTATATTTGACTGGGTCTATATTTGTCTGGGTCTATATTTGTTTTTCTTTGGGACGTTATTTGACCGCATTATCCTCAACCATTCACCAAATTCTACATGACAAAATTATGATTCATATCATGGTTTCATCAGTAGTGGTTCGCGTGTACCATTTTCTAAATAATAAAAATAATAAGCTAAAATATAGATTTTACCATTCATTCCATTGTTTAATTGTTTACAACCTACAGTTTGCAATAATTATACAAGGGAAAAAAAATACAAGATATCACAAAAAGTCGGTTCGCGTCACACAAAAAAAAAAAAAATTTCTTATAATGGTAAAAAATATAAAACCATGCTTTTATCCTTAAAGATATACTAATATCATGCCCGTACATTGCAACGGAAATATATTATAAGAGAATAATAAAAGTCTCATACAAATGACATTTTCGTAAAGCAGTTTTGAAAAAATAAGGACCGCCACAAATTTTGGAATTTCAAAAAAAATCAAGGGAAACTTTGGAATTTTTTATTTTTTCTGAGGATATTAAAAAAATCAGCTCCAGAGACAACCTCATATAATGTCTTAGAGGAAATTAAAACTATGACACAATACTTTTAAAAAAATAAAAAAGCATGAATTTTAATTTTCCTCTTATTCCATGGCCGGAAAAAAAATGCATCTCTTAGTTGTTATTAATACACATTACAAATACATTGAAAGTACGTACACCAACAAAAAAGTGTACCAGATATACATTTTATCATGCTTGCACACATTAAGATAATAATTCAAATTTTATTATGCGATTGGAAGGCTGAAATTAAATTCGAAATTTCATCTTTCAATCGTAGCCGTTGGCAGATTTAAGCCCAATACTTTAGCAAACGATTTAAGCCCAATACTGCCCCAATTTGCAGTGATAGTTGCTTGATGGTTTTGTCGATTTGAGATTTAAGTACCTTGACCAAATGACCAGATGCTAAAATGTGACCAGTACTCTTCAGTAGTCATACCACCATTACCCACCTCAAGCATATCAGGACCTGAAAATAATTGATGAAAACTACTCAAAAAATTTACTCAATTTTTTAAAAAAAATGTACAGAAACCCATAAATTAGTAAAATTTGATTTGAGTGAAAATTACCATTCCAACCACCAGGTCCTGCGTATGATGCCTATCTGTCACTCTCATCTGCCCGATATGTCATACTACATGAATTGAAAACAAATTAGCATTTTTAAATCATTAGTTTAAAAAAAAAAAAGGGAAATAAGAACACCTATTTCAAGAAAAATAAGATAAAAAAAAATTGTTCCAGTTGTCCTTGATATCCAATTGTTCTCCAATTGTTTCTGATACTGCATGCTCAAGTAGTAGGATCATTTTGTCTGTTGTATAAATATTCATTTTTGAATTTCTTATTATAACCTGCAAAATTTCAAGGGGTATTTTTAATTATTGCGAAGAAAAATAATTAGCAAATTAATTACTTACCATTCACAAAGAGAGAAGAAAATGTTATTTCCATTAGTTTGAAGCAAATGTTTAAATAGCGTTTATCGTGTCATAGCGGAACGGCTAAAAAAATAACACTATTGCCATATAGCGCCGCTATAGCACCATAGCTTTTATGGTTCGAAAAAGCTATATTGCGCTATTCATAACCCTGGTTTGAAGAGCATTGCACATTCTCTAATATCTGCATAAGTCAGAATAAAATTAGTTATAATTTCTCTGATAGTTGCATTATCTGGTAAATAAATCATTCTAAATAAAATACCTTTGTTTTGGTTCTATATTGCCATTGTTGCAATTATCATATTTCAAGAATCCACCTCTAGAAAGATATACAAACAAAATATAGATAAACTGCCAACTTACTGACAAATTATGAAAATTAATATGAGTTTAAGATAAAAATAAAATAAAAGCTAGGATGCAAATTAAGGTTTTAACATACCCTGCAAAACCTCAAAATATTAATATACCCTGCAGATGAGAAGCACTTCATGTCTCCTTCAAACAATTATACATGAAAGTATGGCTGTTGAGTAAAATTGAATTTTCAAGCTACTTAGGGAGTATGAAATGTTATAGGATGATAATTATGGAATTATATACGGATGTGTCATACCATTATACATGAGAGTTATGTACAAACATTCTAAAGTAAAATAACTCGGCAATAATAGCTCCTATAATAACTCACAAGTATTGATCAATTTTCTAGCAGCTTTTAAGCAAAAAATGCGGCTGAAAAACATCTATATAAATGCAATTCAGCCGCATTTTTGCACAAAAATTAATGAATTATATAGAATAAGCACAAATAAATTTTTGATCAAGTATCAGTTAATATTTGTAGGGTATCTGCCAGTTTTGGTTTATTTATAACATGAAACGAGCCCATAAATTGATTAAAAAAATCTTAATACCAAAACAACAGCAGATAATACTTCACATGCATCTCTGAGATGCCATGCGAAAGGAATGCTACTAAATTTTGGAAGGAACCAAAGTCATGTTCATGACTCTTTTATAAAATTTATATGCATCAAGTGCCAAATTTTAACAAATCTCTACAAAGAGTCCATCGGAGATCAAACCTACTGGGAAAAATATATATGCCCACGGAAACAATTTTAACATTAAAAATGCTAAAATTAATCAAAGATGAAATCCATCTCTCAAGCATCGTCTAGAAATGATATCCTCATAAGACTTTAGTAAATACAAAGAGTAGTGAGATCTCGATCAAATATATAATAAAGCGATCATGTTCATTTTTACAAAGAGCATGTTCTAGATTTGACGAGATCGATCCAAGGAACTCGTGATTGAATAAAAAACCAACTACCCAACACCAATTTTGTATTCCTAAAAGATCGATCAAACTTAAAAGGATAAAATAGGAGGAGATATAAGGGAATAATTTCTTACTATTCTGGATTCATGGCTACGGGTAGAAGGCAAATTTAGGGGAAGATCAATCCTTTCTAATAGATGCGATAACAACGAACGAACAAATCGCCTAGAAGATCTTCTAGGGTTTCGAATCGAGGAAAAGGAAACGGAGAAATTGATTCTCTCCGATTTTGTTCAATTTCAATTAAGGGTTGTATCGTCTTTGTAGTGTCTCTTCTAAAACTTCCGATCAGTTATGCGAAAAAACTTCCGACAAGCGATAAAAACTTCCGATCCGATCAGTTTATTAAATTTTAATTGTAACATCCTATGTGGCCGTTTGTGTGGCGGATATGGTTTTAACTAAATTTAGACTTCTACACACTAGTACAAAAAATCTCTTCACCGACTGTTAAAAAACCCTTATACCGACTGTTATTTAGGCGTTAGTGATGGCGCCGCCGGTATAGGTATATCTTTACTGACGGATAAATAACAGTCAGTGTAGGTACCAACACCAACTGTTTTCTTTAAAAAACAGTCAGTGTAGTTCTAAAAAACAGCCAATAGTTAGTTCTAAAAACAGTCGGTGTTGGCATAAAATTTTGGCATAGTTCTGTTTGTATCGGGGCTAGCCTCCATATTTTTGCTAGCAATATATTATTGTTCGGCATTCATTGACATTAAATAGAATATCATGCAAATAATTTGAGCAACACAAACAAAAGACAACACAATATAAACAACATAACTCATATTTCATTCACAAAAAAACATACTATAACAAAATTTACATAACACTAACAAAATATGCATATGAACATAACAGCATTGCATTTCTTATAAATAGTTTAAAAGTTGTCCAAGAAAAATGCACACCATTGTCGTGTTATTGCATAAAGTTGCGTCGACGTATATCTTTCTGTCGGTAAATCACACTGCATGAATATTAATTTTATCCAAGCTATATGAAGCATCTTAGTAAAATATTTGGAAAAAAAAGAAGATGAAAATTGCTTTGTTAAAAGCTTGAAGATTTCTTAGTAGCAATCAGAGGGACCTGAAAATCTGTTGAATGACTTAATAGTTAACATTGCCCATCATTTAGGATTTTTTAACAACAGTGGGACCTGATTTGGACAGAACTAAAGTTGAGGGGTTGTGATAACATAAATCAAACTTGAGCAGATGATGTGAAACAACCAATGGCAGAGTAGTTCTCCTTTTCAATTTTCCCAATAACTTGACATAAACAAGGAAAATAAAATCAGAGAAGTATGAAGGGTAAAACCTACCGCATTATATATTACAGCATCTGGCTCCAGAGTAGGGTCCCAGTTTTTTCTTCTCATACTTTTAATATTTCTCGAGGGTTTCTGTCTCATATTTTCAATTATTTTATTTAGTTCATGAACCATTCCAGCTTGTCCAAGAGTGACTGCAATGGAGTGATACGCGGCCATATCATAATATATTTGAGTTTCACCCTACATAACATAGATATAAAATTACATCAATACAACAAACAAAAAATAACATGAGAGGTCTTGGAAACATTGAGGTAACAATATGATGTTGGGTGACACCGCCCAGATTGCACCGTTTTGATACTAATGAAGCATATAGGCCTTATCATTTAGTGACATGTCATATGGGACACTCAACAGGCTTAGAGATTATCCAGGTGATTAGACAAAAGAGAATTAATCCAGCAATGGCTGTTTTATGGTCCAAAACCGCCACTGAGTGACAGATCCGTAACTGTTTGACACGCTTCAGTATTTTGGTCATTTCTGGTTCATACGAACTCCGATTTAGGTGATCCAAAATTCTGTGGAAAGCTGTCAACAAGCTCTACAACATTTATGTCATACATTTGTCCAGATTCTGAACATATCATAATCAAACAAGCATGCCAAGAGAACTGATCTGTTTTGAGTCAGTTTGTTATTAATTAGTTAGGTGTGAGTTCTTAGTGGGTTTTAAATATGGTCAAAAGTGTATTTGAATTCTGTTTACTTGTGGGTTTCTATGAGAGTCTTTTTAGAGTCTCTAGGAGGTTATTAAGAGTATTTTGGTATTAGCAAAAGTAGTTGAAAGTTGTAATAAATGTTAGGTAGCTTCTAGAGTAAGAATATGGCTATATAATAGCCCAAAAGTCATTTTGTAAGCAGATTATTGAATTATTACGAATTTATTCTGTTCGAGTTGAGTTTTATCTCCTCTTATCCTCTGTTGGGTTGAGCTTTGCTCCTCTTGAGTGATGTTTAGTTGAAGTAGCTAGTGTCCTTGTGATTCTCCGTGGCCGGACCGTGTCATTGGGGGTGGGGTTTGTACATAGACTTTCGTAAGCAAACCCTCTAAGCTCTTAATTGATAGTCAAAGACTTTTGTACACAGGAAGTGAAATGAACACACCTATCCAAGAAAAATTATACTCTAAGAGTTCAATGATATTACAAGGATTTATTAATCATCCTGATAAAAATGATAAATATTGGTACTTCTGCAAAGATTGAAATTTCAGACTATTAGAAGAACGAAATTACCAGAAGTCCATCAAAATTGCAAAGATGTATCTCATCTACCATGCAAGGTCCATCAATCCTTCAAGATCTCCAAGTTGTATTTTCTCACCAACTTAATGTATCTACAATTGAAATAGATAAATTATGAATTTCACAACAAGGTAAGCCTCACATACGCAACCAAGGCCAATTATAGCACCCCAGTTAAACCTTTTAGCCTCAACATTCCCTTAATTCAAAAACCAGAAATGAAAAAATATTTTTAAGAATTTAATAGTCAGCATGGTACAATTCTATTGTGAATTTAGATACAAGATCAAGTAATACCAAGTAATGAACAATTACTAATAATTGTACTGAGTCATAAACAATTATTCAAATACTAACTTACTAACAATTGTACTGAGTCATAAATAATTATCCAAATACAATCTGAGATTGAACAATCTCTGGTCGTGCATCTTCTATCGTCAGGTACAAAATATCGTCAACCAGAGAGTAAATATTTCACTATATCAATACTGGTACAGGTGGTACTGGTGCACATACAAAATGAGATCAATTGGTCGAATAACTTGATTACCAGTAATTTACTCTTGCACATGCAACCAAGATAGGAAATAATTAACTTTTAGCAATTGCTGATGCACAAACTAAACTAAGGCAGTAAGTCTTGCCTTAACTTATAGCAATTTATACCAAATTACACATCTTACAATATAACAAACAGACTTGAGATCAATTATGAGTAATAGGAACACAAATATAGTTCCTGATCCAAGCCAGGAAGCAATTCAAGCAAGGATAATGAGTCAATCGGATCAATAAGTTCCAAGACATTATTGAGTCAAGTGAGGCACACATTTCAATTCTCAAGCAACAGAACAAGTCAAAGGTGCTCAATTCAATGATCAATTTCACAAACAAAAGAGTCAAAAAAGAAAAATTGCAAAAATTGTGAGTTCGAAAAGAAAATTGTGCATCTATCGTGTGATATTGAGAAAATTGGTTGCTCAAACGCAAACGTTTGGTTAGGGTTTCTGATTTGGGAGAAAGAAGACATCAGTTATGTAATTTTGGAAAAATAGAACAGAAAATTGAAAAAATAAAAAGACTATCGATCCATGGTAGAAGAGAAAAAACCTGGAGTCAAGGAGATAGCAAGGCGGAGAGACAGCAAGAGAAAACCTGAAAAGACTATCGATCCATGGTACAAGTATTCTGATTGTTCTTATCAGTAATGAAAATACTGTCGGGGGGAGAGACAGCAAGGTGGAGGCGGAGGCAGACACGGAGACGGAGAGAGACAGCAAGGCGGAGGCAGAGAGAGACAGCGAGTAATTTGAAATTTTGGGAGATAGCAGAGGCAGAGAGGGTTTATGTCAGAGAGGAGGGAAATGAAATTTAGAAGGGGAATTGAAGTTCTTCGCGCGGCTGATCGAAAGATATAAAGCCGGGAATGAAAATTTTCGGAAATTTTCGAAAGATATAAAGCCGGAACAAAAATTTTGGTGACTGCTCAACACCGACTGTTTTTTTTTAAAAACAGTCGGTGTAGGGTATGAGCAACACTGACTGTTTTTTTAAAAAACAGTCAGTGTTGAGGTTCTTCTTATTTACGTTTTTACCAGCAGTCTCTATACCGACTGTTACATATTAAAACAGTCGGTGGTTGAGGGTCGGTGAAGGGGTTTTTTGTACTAATAACATCTAAAATAAATACATTCAATCAAAAGAAGACAGATTATGTGATTCAAGAGCTCATATTGAATCCGAAAATTCATTTTCAATCTCAGCCATTGACGGATTAAGATACTCAACGTGCTTAATAATGAAATGGAGAAATGGAGATATCACAATTTTGTTAAGGAATAAGGATTGATAGATAGTTTCAAAATGTTAGAATAAAAATGAGAATGATAGATAGATTGAAAATGTTAGAATAAAGATGACCAAGCGACATCTCCAATCTATGCATCGATCCAAAGAAAAAAAAGATATATGGATTTTGCGCAATACTTGTGTCGTTCCGTGTGCGTCAGGCATTCGGATGCCAATTAGATGTGTTGTACTGTTGTGCCGTGGAGGCGCGTACTAAGAATCAAGTGTCTTATCAAAAAATGCAAAAATTTAGGTACAACATTTACAAGAACATAGCACGTGGCAGCACTCCGGCTTTGTGCTTGCACCTGGCTAAAAGGAATCGTTTGTTACGGAATTACGTGGAATAGAATTTAATGGAGACATGAACTTACTTATTAAAAGATGAGAATTTATAGATACGGATACTCACATAATTAATTATGAGAATGTACTAAAATGAGTATTCAGTTGTATTATGGATTAGATGTGAAAAATCTTTGTTTATTTTTAAAATATATATTTTTATTCAAATATCTCGTCTAAATTTGTACAAAAAATAATTTCTGTGAAGCTGAAGATAATTGAGTAAGATCATAAGTTGAATATATAAATACTTAGATCTTTAATATATAATATATCATCTAAAACTTGGACGGTAATTGTAAAACATCAGTTCTTACATGATCTTAATTCTTAAAAAATATAATCAGGGACTAATTTAATATGGAAGCAAAAAACCATCGCATAATTTTTGAAATATTGATATTAAATATTAGAATTTAACTATTTTCTTTAACATGTACTTGATTTTTTATATATTTTATAATGCGCACTTTATAAAAAAAAAAAAAGGTAATATCATTATAGCCTAGTTGTACTTAATTTAATTTGTAAAAAAAATAATATTATTATAGTCTCCAATTGTAAATATGTAATTTAGAATGTAATTCGTAAATGGATGTAAACGTAGTTCGTAAAAAAAATTATATATATGTTATTGGCCGTATTTGGACAGATCAACTTAGTCTCACAAAGATTATTGTAAAAAAAATAGAACTCTTTATATACAGATCCCTATTGCATTAATTAATTGCATTGTAAATTGTGAGAGAGATTGTTACAAGAAAAAGATGCTTTTGACGCGGAGAGTGCTCAGTGGAGTGGAGAGACCGAAAATTTTAAAGTTATCATTCTCTAAAAAAAAAAAAAAAATTTTAGTATTTTGAAATTTACCATAGCGGCAGAGCATTGGTGCGGTCCTAACCTAATTTTTTTTTGTTTTTGCATGAAAATTGTAATTGTTTGACCCTTTGGTTTTGCGGCCCATTTATTTGAACGTATTTGAACGGTTTGACCCTTTGACCCTTTGGTTTCTGTGCCCCTCTTCTCTTCTTTATTGATAATTTTTCTGTTAAAAAAAAAAGGGGCCACAAAATGTCTGTGCAGACTCCTGGCTGGAGCCGCAGAATACCTGTGCTGTCTCGCGTATTTGGGGCCGCACCGGGGAAGATCTGTATTCTACCTACAAGTGCCTAAATGTGCTTTTCCTCGATTTTAATATGGACCATAAGATGATCAGCAACAATACATTTAGATTGAGGAAAGAAAATACAAATCTATGATTTAATCACTTGATCACTTGATCCATGGACTCTCCCTTCAACTCAGGGGCGAAGGTAGGAATTCATGGAATGGGGGTCAAATTTTTTTTTTTAATAAGAATAATGAGTGAGAGAGATAATATAAAATAAGAAGTGTTACATGTGAGCTTTTGATTTTTTTTTATTAAAAAAATATAAAATGCTAGAAATCCCTCAAATTATACACAAATAATTTTTTTTTAAAGAATGGGGGTCAATTTCTTGTACCCCTAGCATTTTACTATAATTTATATAAGAGAAATATATTTTTAGTACTAGTTTTTGAAGAAAAAAAAATGGGAGTCAATTGGGGTCAATTGACCCCCATTCTTCTATAATAGGTCCACTCCTGCTTCAACCAATCGACTTTTATGATGTTTCATTCCCCTATCCTGCAAAAAAAAAGTCCATAAAAATTCTGTTAACTAAAAAAGGAATGAATTGTTTGACATTTTTTTTAATGGCATGAAGTGTCAAACATGTTCGTGCTGTACTTACACGTTTTTTCGATGTGTCACTTATCATGTTTGGCATGTGGCCGTGCCATACTATGGTTTACAGGGCCGTTCGGCAACAAGGGATTAAGCCTCCTTAAGACTTAATCCGCTTCTTTTAGCTTCCTTAGCCGCTTAATCCTACCGAACACCGGTCCTTTATCACGGATTAAGATCACTTCCTAGCCTACTTTTGCCCGGACCTTAAGGCACCTCTACCCCTTCAATTAGCTTCCTTAGCTTTCATCCATGGATTAAGACAACCGAACATCAATTCCTTAGTGCTCCTTAAGCTTTTAATCTCTTGTTGTCTGATCACTCAAAAGAGAGCGATGTTTCTTTTAATATTTATAAACTCGGAAATGCTATCGGTTCGGACTGCAAGCGCACAATCCTATCGAGTAGTATATTCGAGGTTGATCCACAGAGAATATTGGTTCAGAGTTTTGAGCGATCGAATCACAATCTTTCGAAAGGCTAGACGAAATCTGAAAATTGAGAGATGTTGTGATAAATGTAAATTAGGAAACAATTAAAAGTAATTAAAATAAATATAGAGATGAGGATTCCTAGAGTTTCGGCACACCATTGCTACTCAATCCGCTTTGATAATATATTCCTGTTGCATCTGATTTCCTGTTGTTGTTTAATGAAAGACACCACATAGGTCATTGCGATTTATGTTACGCAAGAATGACAGATCTTTCACCGAGATTCTACATAGGACACTGCGATTTTCCTTACGCAAATATCTGATCTCTTAAGTACCCCAAATTACTACACATATCACTGCAATTTTCTTTACGCAAGTGATGGAATTTGGTTCGCGTTTTGTTGGTCTGATTTATGGTTTCCCCGCTAAGGTTTTCTTCACATAAACCTAATAAATCTCAACGAGGCTAATTCATACAAATAGTTTCTCTTACCATTAAAGCACTGTCACTACCCTAATGGACTAAACTAGATCATTGAAGTTAGATGAAGAGATAGTAAATCACAAAAGCATTTCGATTTAACAACAAGAACTCATAATCAACAGAAAATATATATATCAAAATATCAAGAGTAACAATGTTTACTGCCTAGCCCTAAGAAAAGGAACTTAGCCGCGAAACGGCATTATTACAAGCACTCATCTCTTCTCTCTTTAATCAAATCTAACCCTAATTACAAATATAAGTTATTCTTCTGTCCAGGGGCCTTATATAGGAGTGGAGGGACGTCTGGAGATAGAGTAGGGGCTAAGAAACTGATCTGGATACAGCTGTCGGTAGTTATTTCCTAAGATGCGCTTTCGGTTACGGTCCGTATCAGGTGATACGGTCCGTATTGAGACCTTGTCGCTGAGGATTTTAGTGCTTCTCACGCTATCTCCTGGTTTGTGCTAGGCTTGGTCCGTATTAGGCAGTACGGACCATAACAGAGACTTCGCCGATAAGCGTCGCTAATCCGATTAACCCGATTCTTGCTCCTTTTGATGTAAAATAGTCTCAAAACCTGTTTTCTGCAATAAAACATAAAGAAGGATGACAGTAGCCTTTTTTTTCTAATTAATTAAACATAAGTGTGAGAAAATATGCAAAATCTAAGCCAAAACTCAACGTAAATCATTATTATTTTGACTCTGATCATTGTCGAATGAGATCAGTGTCTGAGTATGTATTTTGAACTATACTTCAAGAGAGAACCAAATTTGTTGTTATTCGAACAGTGGATTTGGTTTCCTTTAAGAGACGTGTTGTGTCTGTGTTATGTCCAGGGTTCAGATTCTCTAAAGTAATTCAATTTTTGGATTTTGGATCGGAATCGTCCGATTCAAATCCGTCGCTTAGAATGTGTGTGCTCCACTTCAAAATAGATTATTGCGGATTCGAATCGGACGGTGCCGATCTAAAACCCAAAAATTGATTTACTTCACTGCATCTGAATTCCCCGCATACTAGGTATGAGGTACTGAGTATCAAGTATTTTTATAAATTCATTAATTAATGATATCTAAATTGACCAACCTAGCCTCCTTTCTCACTCTCTTCTATAAATTAAGGAACTAGGGCAACTAAGAGGGAAAAATGGTAGGTTCGATTTTCATCGGACTTAAATTTAAGTTTGATGGACAACGATTCTATTTGATTCGCTTCAAAATGCGTACATATTTGATCCGCGTAAATATTAAAAAAATACACATCTATATTGAAAAAACACACATCTTAAAGCGAATTAGACTGGAATGCTCTATTTATTAAATCCAGATTGAATATCTTGGACATCGAATCTATTCCGCTCCCAATTAAGAAAGTCATACTTACCTAGCCCATTTGCAAATAAAGAACCTTGACATTAAAAATGTTTGGATAAAGTTCTTTGGCATTTCTGGAGCTATATACATATTAACATATGCCTTGACACATCGGATCTATTGACAGTGATATAGCTCCAAACCTCAATATTTGCGATTTAAACGGCTGATTGAAACCGTTGAATTCAAAATTCCACGTAACAAAATCTAAACAACCTTTTACTTTTTAAGATTTTTTTTAAAATGTTTTTAATTTTAAGATTCATTTACGAATATCTAGATTGAGAAAATTATGTTTTTAGAGATTCTAGACCATCAAAAAAAATTCTAGATTAAAAAATAGTTAAGTTTCTTATCCCACGAGATCTCGATGTGTAAATCAAACTTGGCGTCTCAGTTCACCATTTGCAGGGGCTGGAGCAGGTAGTCTGGATCCGGATCCGAAATATTATTTAAATTATCCAATTTTATTCGTATCCAAAAAATTATAATGGATAAAGATACGGTTTGATAACTAATTATCGTAACTATCCGTATTTGATCTGTTTACACCTCTAACAAGCTGTCATTGCAAAGATGTTCTATGTTCTTAAACTGATTTATTAAAGAAAAAATTTCTAGTGTATCCATCAAAACTTTTAAAATAGCCAATTTCGCCATCAAAACAATGAAATTTTTTATTTCCCCATTCTAAGTTGTAATCTTTTCTTATTTCCCCATGTATTGATTAATTTTTATTAAGTCTAAGTGCCAAAATTTTTAAAAATACCCTCATAAAAAAATAAATCAAAAGACCAATGATTTATGAGAATTCCAGAATTACTAGGGCCGCAACGACAAATGGCGGACCCAGTCTTTGGAGGCCGCCATTTGTCATTGCGGTCCTGCATTAATAAAAATTTCATCTTGTTACGGTTACTTTTAACTATTTGTTTAATAATTTTCAAAAATAGAAAAAACAACTTATAATTTGAATATGTTAGAAAGAACATTAAACAAAATAGATAAAACATCTTATAATTTAGATCTACTAGAAAAATCACAATATGTCAAATCAATTTTTTTAAAAATAGATGAAGTGTCGTATAATTTGAATATACTAGAATGATCACAATAATTTCTTTATTTACCTAGAAGTGACTTTTGAACCGGGATCAATAATTCAGATTTTTTTTTCCAGTAACACATTAAGAAATAGTTTAATTTTTTTACAGCTCAAAAAAATTCTGCCTGAAAAATGCTTCGGAGTCCTTCTAGTACATCTAAATTATAAGATGTTTTATCTATTTTGTTTGATGTTCTTTCTAACATATTCAAATTATTAGTTGTTCTTTTTATTTTTGAAAATTATTACACAAATCAATAAAAATTCAACACAACAATTGATTTTTTTGGTTTTTGCGAGTCCGAAAACGACAAATGGCGGCTCCAGTCTTGGAATCCGCCATTTCAAGTTGTTGTCCGGGTAAATATTGAATTCTACAAGAACATAAGTCTTTTGGTTTATTTTTTTATTGAGAATATATTTAAAAGTTTCGGATCTAAATATCTATTTTGCTCCTTTTCTAAAATTGTCATCTCCTTCCTTTTTCTTCATCCCATCTTTTGTAGAGAAAAATAAAAAAAGCTTAAAATGTTTTAAGTTTTTTTTCCTTCTTCCCCGTCTCCTTCTCTCATCTCCTAAGATTTTTTTTTTTTGGTGGAAACTCAAAATTTGAGTTACTTTATGGATCCGAATCATGTGGTGACACTGACACGAATGGTCAAAAGTTGTAGCAGTTGTAACAGTTGTTGACAGAAACATTTCGTATGACATACATATTGCATTTTTTATGATAATAACAAGAGATCAAGGATACAAAGCTGATAGCTCTTATCATGCTTCTCAAAAAAAAAAAATAATAAGATCAAGGATACTCTTTAGCTAGAGTCAATGTGGCTGCGATTGATGTTCACAATTGGATACTCTTTAGCTAGACTTGAACAGAGCTATGGCCTTTTTAGTTTTGTTAACGGGCTTTTTTAACAAATGAGGTGTGATATCTTTTAGAAAAACGAAACGACTATCTCGAATAGTCGGTCACTTTGTAAATAACTTTTTTATCAATATATCTTTTAATAGGACTTTCCCACTAAACTTACAAAAAAAACAAGAGATCAAGGATTTTAGGAATTTATACATGTAAAAAAAATAGAAAATCCTTCACTAAGCACGCATGCATGCAAAACTTAAAAGCAATGCAATTAACTTCCAAATCAACAAAGGAATCACATTATCTTTTCATACATAGGTCGGATTTGATCTATCAATTATTGACATGACTATACATACAATAATATATATGATTTTATTAGGTTCAAGTAGTATTCTTTTATATTCGCGCTAATTAAAACACAGTACCTAGTTATACAACAGCAATTAGAATTGAGCACCCAAAATTCCATCTTACTTCAATATAATAATTATAAATAAAATATAATTAGCTAGAGCCCCATGCTATGCTAGCTTGTTCTTTGAGGGTAGCATAGAGCTCCTGAGCAACATGTAGAAGAAACATATCAGATCCATGCTTCGCAAGGAGAGAAATTGATACCGGCAGATTGTTATGCATCCCAAGCGGAATGTTAATCTACACGACCACAGAAAAAAAAAAATGATTTTTTTCAATAAATTAGTTATGGATAATTTTTGTGGCCTAAAGAAACCATGGGAATCATTGAAAAAAGTTGATCCTAATACCTGACAAAATCCACTCATGCCAGCAATAGAGAGTAAAGAGAATGCTCTAGCACGGAAGTTTTCTAGCTCACTAGCATCCATCGAAAGCTTTGGTGGAGGCCCAGGTACAGTCGGTATTGCCAGTATCCCATAATCCTAAAAAAGTGGAAAGCAATAAATAATTTCCAATGCTGAGGTTGTACATTTCAGTGAGCTCATTTCATTTGCTAAATAAGCATATTGAGGTTTTTATTTTTTAACCTCGTATCAGTATCCTCTATCACCCTGGATGTAATAGATAATGATTGAATTAGTGCCAAAAAAATATTTACCCCAAGAAGATTGGTAAGGGCATATTTTAGCTCAGCTCTTATGACATTACAAAGGTCAAGATCATCATAATTTGCGGTGAGAGCCTCATATATACGTTCCTTCAGGCCAGGACCGAAATCAGGTTTTGTAGCATTGATCCATTCTTCATGATTAGCTTTGAACTCAGATCTGAAACCAACTCATGGATTGTTAATAGTTCTCTATTTGCAAAATAAATTTATGAACAAGTTATTGAGAATTAAGCTCCCAGATGCACTGTGGATCTTCTTGGTCCTTGTACTCCGCGCATACAAACATAGAAGATTTTACTTCTCTACTTTTAGTCTTTTATTAATCTTAATCTCTTTTTCTGCATAAGTATGCACATGCTTGGTTTTTCACTAATAACTATTAAAGATGAATAGTTAGTACCTTTGTATTGAGCGCATGGCATGTGAAATTACTGCCAAGGCTGGTAACGTCGCCTCTTTTCCTTCGTAAATGCCAATCAATTTATGTATGCTAGGAACATTCTTGCAGATATACCCATCCAGGTTTTCATTATTTATCAGCTGAGCTGTAATCAAAGAAGAACATGCACAGGTACCAAAGGATAACAACTTGAACAATTCAACAAGTGAATGCTTTATCTCAATTATAGCTGTTATCGTAACTGTTAAGGGAAGAAACACCAGCCATTTACTCATAACATACTTTCTTACTTTTCTTCTAATCTTGTTCACAATACATGTCTACGATGTGACTTTTTTTCCATTTAGACTTGATGATTACACCTATTAGAAAATATAAAACTTTCTACTACACAGCCAGTATGACCACAGACAAGTGTCCGCCAGCAGTAAACGATGCTAGTTGGACAAAAGTGATTACTGTACAGATTGAAAATACCACAAAATAGTGGGGATGTCGTTATTTGAAACTATCAAAGCATTTTGTTTCAATTTGATCCAGAATAAATATATACACAACTAAGTATGTAACTATGAATTGACATAGCAATAACTTACAGCCGTATATTTTATCAGTCGACACACTCATGATTTGGTATGTCTTGTCACTTAGCAAACCCAAAGTTTCAAAGCAATCACGAGGAATTGAAATATGAGTTGGTTGATTCCTTGTCTCTGGCACTAATTGCAACAACACTTGACCAGCCTGCATCAAAGTTTGAAGATCTCTAGCAAACCAACCTTGAGAAAAAAAGAAAAGAAAAGAAAGACAATAAAAACAACAGGAAGATCCATAGGGGCTCAGTATTTTGACCAAGAGTAAGACCCTTGAAGTAATAAAAATGATGCCATGGACTAAATATAAAATTACCAACAGTATCGAAACTTTGAGCCATTGGAATAACTCCTTCAGAAGAAATTATTCCATGTGAAGGTCTAAATCCAAAAGTTCCACAATATGCAGCTGGGACCCGAACACTGCCACCTGTGTCAGTACCTATTTTCAGAGGGAAAGAAAAGATCAACACAAATTTTAGCAGTTTTTAAGTTCAAAGAATATACAGGAAATTTGTTTACAATAGCCAATAGTACCCAGAGAAAAGTGAACCAGCTTCCCAGTAACAGCCACAGCAGATCCACTGGATGAACCACCGGGGACCCGATCAGGCACACATGGATTAGTTGGAGTTCCATAATGCTTATTTTCTCCATTTATGCTACAATTTAACTCATTTGAAAAAAAATTAAGAGGGACATAATGAAAATCAAATTAAAAGAAATTCATTAAGAAAATTTTCTGAAGTCCACAAGGCATGCATGTTATAAAAATGTAAAATAATGCTTAGGTTGACAAGTATAGCAGATGCAAAAGGAATACTGGAGATAGTTTTACAATGCCTATTCCAGATAGTATACTATCATGAATCATGAACACTAAACTCGAGAAATCAAGGAAATGTATCAAGGATTCATTCACATGTTGGTCCCTGAAATCTCGTATTTTAAGTTTGGCTCCTACAAACTTATGTTACTCTAAATCTAGCCAAAAATTCTCCATCAACAAATAGTGTCCAAGTGTCTTTGTATATCTACCCTCAACATGATTTCTACATTTATTAGTTATTTTTCTGACGTGTGAGGAACGTAGGACCAAATTGGTAGAATTGCAATATTGTTTGAGGACTAAACTGAGAATTCTGAACTGTAGGACCCATCTAGACAAGTCAGTAGGTGGTACCAAGTACCTGTAAGCCATCTCATCCATCACAGTTCGACCAAGACAGGTGGCACCAGCATTTAAGGTTGCTAAGACAACTGGAGAAGTCGACTTAGCTGGTGGATGAGTTCTAGCCCAGTCTAAATTGCCAAATCCACTAATGAATCCTTCCATGTCAAATCTACAGTAGACGATAAGAGGTTGCTAAGGTAAGTCGACATTTTTAAAAAAAAATTGCGAGGGGAATAAGTAAAAGGGACCCTACGTACATGTCCTTGACAGCGAAGGTGAGACCTTGTAAAGGGAGATGAGAGGAGGTCGACCCCTTCAGCTCAAATTTCTCCGTAAAGGCTCCATAGTCGCCTCGTTTCTCTTCCATGTTGTTGTTGAGAGAGAGAGAGAGAGAGAGAGAGAGAGCAAAGGAAAAATAATAGACTGAATAGCAAGGAGTGATTGGATGCCACGTATGCTATTTAGGAGATATGCTACTTGTTGTTTGTTCTATACTTCTATCTAATAGGAAATTCAGATTATTAGAGTACTGTACTGTATGTAATCTTTTCTTATTTTACAAAAAAGTATTAAGGATATGTTCTCGAGTTTTATTAGGTGGTGTCACAGAGGAAAAGAAATGACACAACATGAAGCTTTCTATTCTATTCTATATTTCTATTACCTCTTCGCTCTAACTTCGCTTTTACCTCATACTATCCAGCAATCAGTGTTCAGGAAAATAACATAAATTAAGCTTTTCTAGAATTGGTATCTAGTTCCAGGGAACCATTCCACAGCTTCTTGAAACACTCAAATGTTGACAATTAACATCCTTTATTATATCATGCATCTGAGGAATTATTCTCCTACAATTGTTCTCCAACAATGAGAACCAACAAATGAATTTTTCTAGTAGCTCCAAGCGCAACTCATTACAATTGTTGCACATATAAGATGTTTCTTATAAATCGTTTAACTACATAACAGATAACACATTAGCGGCAATAAAGTAACTCTCACAATAAAATAAAATAAAACAACACTCCTGCTGTCATTCCAGGTACTTAGATATTCCAAAGACCAGATTTATTGCATAAACAAGATGTAATCTGGAGTATCTATATCAAAGGAGATGAGCTCAATTTTCAAAAGTTGGGCATCTGTGATTGAGAATGCTATTCTTGAGAAAGATTGTTCAATTTCACTAAATTATGATCGCCTCGTAGCCATTCCATCTCTTTTTCTCGAACGTAAACGATACCCATCAAAGGTTGACATGCCACCATCCTCTCCTTCGGTCCCATCTGAATCATCTCCAAACTTGAAATTACTTTTTCTGAAGCTCTGTTTTGAATTTTGCCACAGTCGGTCTTCGGACTGGTCCCCACCAGTCTCCTCTGGTCGCTCACAATTGCATTTTCTACATTCCTGGTTCCTCCTGAAGTTCACATAGTCACAACTGCAGAGAAAACATAGAATAATCAAAATACAAATGAGATGACAATAATAAAAGGGAAAAAAAAAACCCTGGTATATTAGGGTTGGAGACGAAATTTTCAAATGGGATTCAGTGTTGTGGCTTGAGAGTTTATAGATTATACAATATAATTAGATTACACAACATATGTTGTATAGAAGAATAACAAATACCATGCATACTCAAAGTGATTTGGAATAAAGAAAAATTTGGGGGTCAACTAACACCGATATGGCTTATCTGTACCTGCTACTGCCTCATAGCTCATTTCAGCAAACAGAAATTAGCAATTTATCATGTCTATGTTACTATTTTCTTTTTACTCAAGATATGATGCTTGGCCTTTATGATTCCTATGGGCACAAAGGGGAGAATATGAGAAGGATACATACGATGGGCATTGCCACTCGCCAAAATTAAGCTCCCTTTTATGAGGCTCTTCGCATCGAAAACAAGCTTTATTTCGTGAAAAGTTCATGAACTGGCATCTGTACAAGGAGCAGAATATTTTACTCAATCAAGATAACAAATTAAATTTGAAAATTAATTTGGAGTCTACAGATATTAAGACGGGGGAGGGGGATTACTTGGGACAATTCCAGTCCCCTGGCTTCATCTGTATATCACTGGGCCCCGCCTCCCTCGGTCCCGCCTCTTTGCATTCCAAGCAACGCATGTTCCTAGCAAAATTCATAAAGTTGCATCTGCCAGGAAAAAAAAAAAGGCAGAACACAGATTAGTAATTTGTAAATTTTAAAAACAACCAACAAACTGTTGTAAGTAAGAAAATTAAAGAAGTTACTTGGGACATAGCCAATCGCCTTTCTTCATTTCTACTCCAACTGACTGATGACTCACTTCTTTCTTACTTGAAACATTACAAAGAACTGGTTTCGGTAAAGAAGGGTCAATCATGGTATCACTTAACCTAATAAGCTCAGCTAATAAACTTCTTGCAGACTCTTGCACATTTTTTTTAACAACACTCTCGTCTCCTGAGAGATTATTCGGTTCTAGTGCATAGGTCAGTAGAACACGAATTACATCTACAGTTCTGGCCACTTGTTCGTCTTTTGCAGCTACATATGCCTTGTCACATGATCCGCGTAATTTGCACACTCCACATGCCTGTATATTATGTATTTTATGTACATATATCTTACTGTTGTGGACTTAGTTTTAAGGAAAATACAATAGTCCCTACATACTGGGATTTCCATAAATCTGACCCCTTGTTCATAATTGTCAGATAAACTGGAAAAAATCTCATAAATTCAAAGGCCCACCTAAACATTGAGGAATAGATTATAAAACAACTACCCTTGAACAGTAAGAGAAGATTTTTGTCTCAAGCTCAAGAACCAAATGACAAATACTAATGTTGAAAGACCAGAATGGCAATTATTTAACTTAACAATCAGAGTGGAAAATGCTATAATTATCAGAAAATCAACTTACATCCCCTTCATCAATTTGCAGAAAGGCCCTTAATCTTTTTGAAGAGTTGACAGCCTTGCGAAATAAACTAGGGCATCCAAACTTGACTAAAGCTTCTAAATCTTGCTTAGGTAGGGTACTGCATAGCATGAATAAAATATAAAAAGAAAGCCTCAACAAATGCATTATTGAGGTGATTAAAATTTACCTGAGAATATCAAAACGTTCGCGGCCAAATTTCAGGCATGCATTTTTCAGTTGATTTGTCTCAGTAGTAGCATCTTCTACTAAGACCGTCGCAGCGTCTCCTTCACCTTTTATTATAATTTTTTTTTCAATTTATTTGTTAGTCAAATGGTAAAAATAAATGAACACCATGGCCATCTAAGCTAACAGAGATTTATGATAAGGCTATGAAGCAAGCACATAGACTCGTAAAACAAGAATGTTGAAGTAGCTAGCAGAGATCAATGATCATCTGCATATATACCGGGTACATAGACATTGTAATTATCATGAAAATGTTAATGTGTACTTCACTATAGTGAGTCACAGATAAATGCATTTAAGCTATGTCTCGGGAAAATGGACAGTTAGAATTATATAGCAATGCCCAATATGCAATATGTAGTATTGATAGCTTTTAATGGTCAATAAATGTATCCAAAATAAGAGAATATTATTATAACAATAACAAATGAAGCTTATGGATTAGGGATTGACATAAGAAACCAAGTTATATTACTCATATCCAGTACGAATACATAGTAAAATTGTGCTAGGGATGCGGTACAACTATTCATTCTTTTGGTACATTGGATTTGTTCAACTGAACTTAAAAATGGCTTATACTAAAAAAGATATCGGTACCGTACCACATCCGTACTAAATTTCTTTCCGTTAAAAGCAAAATTAATACCCAGATTGTGCAGATATACTCAATTGATGGCATTAAAACGTATATATAAAATAAAAGACTTACCTGTGATGGTTGTAGCTCTATCAAAGTATCCCTTGGTTTTAAGCTTGTTTACAAAGCTATCCCACTCGGGCCATGGGTGAGCCGCATGTAGTGAAGGATCTGAAAGCGGCGATGGATCTGAGTCAACGGACAGTGTAGCAGCTGCGGAAGTGCATAAGCGGAGGGAAGATTGGAATTTCGTGAGGGGGAAGAAGGGGTACAGAGGGAACAGACGACGAGAGGAAGGAGAAGATGTACGGTATGAACAAAGGAATGTACCGCTGAGGTTTAGTAGAAGCTTCGAAGAAGCCATAGATAAGATAGATAAGAGAGAGAGAGAGAGTTTGCGGGATTGAGGGCGGGCTTAGGGTTTAAGGTCAGATGGTCACTGGTGGGGAGAAGATAAGGAGAGTAGAACCGGTGTTTATTTACAGCACAGCTTTAAAATAAATAAATAAATCACTGTATTTGGAAATTTTGAAATTTACTCTGGCCGCACCGGTGTTGTGCGGATTCATTTCATACAGACCGCACAATGCCAGTGCGGACTCTAAAATGGGTCTGCATAATGCCGGAGCAAACCTAGAACCGCATAATACTGGGGTGGTACTCTATTTTTTTTTTTTTTTAAAATGAAATATGTTATTTGTTTTTTTGCTATAGAAATGTTTTTATGTTGTTTAAGTTTTAGTTTGAAATGTTGTTTAAATTGATATATTTTTTGTCGTATCGTAGTTTACAAATGTTGTTCGTTTGAAATATTTTAGATGTGTCGTTCTTTGAAAAAAAATTTGTGTACTACGAGATAATGATATAATGAACAAAATATATAAATAACAACAAAACAAATAAAATAAATAACAAAGCAATAAAATAAATAAGTGACAGTATCTAATAAATAAGTATTTGACAAAACATCTAACAATGCTTGAGAATGACTTTTCCGAGCCTCTTCCAGCCCTTGGTCATGGTCATCGTAACCCCTATGACGCAACTCTTGACCAGATATAATGCATGAAAATTAAAAAGTTATTAAAAATTTGTACAAATGTAAATATTGTTAGTTTTTAATTTGAAAATTAAAATTAAACATACCGTGGCTGCGGACGGTGCGCCGGCAGGAATAAGACCATGGATCCGTCCTCTCAGATCCCTCGGCTTCGATGCCCGCTCATGGGGGTTGTCAGCGAGACACCCCTCTAGAAATATGAAATATGGTGTATGCGCCTTGATCCTAGTACCAATCTCTATAAGGTCTGTACGAATTACAAAAAATATTAAATATTACAATCA
>JAJGRW010004131.1:0-13659 GCA_025461045.1 Carex parvula | reverse complement strand
GACCAGGGGCTGCAGGGGGCCCACGCCGGCTGTTTCACCGACCGGAAGTCCCCGTTGGGAGGCTTCCAATTCCCACATCGCGCAATCAACCGCGTTGCGTGCACCACCGGGTGGCAGGAGGCGTTGCAGCGCAGTGCGATCCAATCCGGATTCCAGCGCGGTCCGGCAGGATTCGATGGCGGCTACCATCCCCTCGATCTTGTCGTTGAGGTAATAAACACCGGATGCCTCGCCGCGACCCACGTGCTCGCCGTCACGAAGCTCCACTACAGCGACATCCTGTTCCTCGAACACAAATCCCGAGATGCGAAACGGCGCGGCCAGCCGCAGCTTCTCGACTCTTACCTGCAATGTAACGCCGGGCATCAGTAGTTGGCTCCCATGCGAATGAGGTTGAATGCGAAGCCAACCCACAGAACGAAGAACGCGGACAGGGCGAGTACGATGCTCCAGATCCTGGCAGGCCAGCGACGCGGGTGAGTCCAGACGGCGCGCAGATTCAAGAGGATCAGGATGAATCCGCCGATGAAACCACAATTCCCAGTGCCTGGGTAAAGTAGAGGACGCCGTCGAATTGTGTGCTGAGCCTGTTGTAGTCGGACAGCATCGAGCCGATTGTCGTGCTCCATAGAACGATGGCGGTCACAATTGCGACTGCGCCGAGCTTGCTTGTCGGTAGGCGCGAAACGATCGTGCATCCAGGTTCACAGCTGCGCCGTAGCTCTTGCGGACGATCGCAGTGATCGGCCAGAAGATCACCGTGAGCAGAAGGGCGACTGCGCTCGCGATGAACACGGGTAGCAGCCAGGATGTGTCCTGATACCAGGGAGCGCGGTCAAACACGATGAAAGGCGAGAGTTCGTCGATGCTGAAGCGCACAGCCTTGCCGTCGACGACGTTCGCGGCCAGTCGTTCATGCGAGTCCCGGTCACGCCAGACGAACGGTTCATATTCGATCCAGTGGCGCGCTTGCCCGTTCAGGCCCGGAAAGGGCGGCGTGATCAGCTCGCCCTTCTCATTGACACCGAGGTGCGTCTGGCTGACCAGGTCCAGGGCGGCCAGAAACGTTGATTTCGAGCTGCGCGAATTCGCCCAGCTTCCGGCCAGCATGGCTGCGTGAGTGGCCGAAGTCTTCGCATCAACCCGCGTCGCGGCTGCCTGCGCGGGAAAGTAGCGGTCGGAGAAGTCGAAAAACAGCGCGTTGCGCAGCTTCCCGGCGGCGCCATCCTTGCCCAGGCTGTTGAAGGAGACGTAGAAGCCGACGCCTTCCTGCAGAAACAGGTGTAGGGACGTGTGGAAATTGTCCGTGTCGCCCAGATGAGCGATGACTTCGTGGCCGTTGATGTTGGTCTCGAAGAAGCCGAGCTCCATCCGATTGAGCGGCGGTATCACCGGCAGTGGGCTGTTGTGCATCTGTTCGGCAGTCGCGGCGCTCAAAATCCGCTGACCCTGATACTCGCCGTTGTGCAGGTGGGCGATCATGAAATGGGCCATGTCTTCCGCGGGTGCCGCCAGGGAACCGGCGGGAGCGGGGCCTACGATTTCGTATCGCCTGGGATTCTCTGATGCGCGGGGATAGCCCTTTGACATCAGCGGGACGAGGTTCGCAGGGAGCGGTTGACGGAAGCTCGACAACTGCATGTCGAGAGGCGCGAAGATGTGTTTCTCAATGTAGGAGTCGAATGACTCCCCGGACAGCCGTTGCACAATGTAGCCCGCCAACGAGGCGCCGTAGTTGGAATACGAAGGTGTCGCGCCAGGGGGAAACACTCTGTTGGGTGTCCAGGCTTTGAGCAGCGCCTCGAAACCCGGCGATCTGGGATCGTCCGTCAGAATTCCCTGGCTGCTTCTTCGAACCCGGCCGTGTGCTGCATGAGGTTGCGCATCGTGACGGGCTTGCCGTCGAAAGCCGGAATCTTGAAGTCGAGGTATTGATTGACGTCGGCGTCGAGATTGATTTTGCCCTGCTCGACGAGCTGCATGACGGCGGTCCAGGTCAACAGCTTGGATACCGAGCCGGGTCGGAAGAGGGTCTTCCTGGGGTCGACAGGTGTCCGCTTCTCAACATCACTGAAGCCGTAGCCGCGCTCTGTCAGGATTTTGCCGTCCTTGACGATGGCAACGACTGCTCCAGCAATATCGCCGGTGTGCAGGGCGTAGGGCATGTATCCATCGAGCCCACGCATTGGCATCCTCTTCCGTCAGAGGCTGCTGCGCACGGGCGATCGCCATGCCGAAGGCCAGGATCCGATGAGAAGCTTTTGAGGATACGCATATTTTCACGCCAGGCATGCATCGACGAGGCGCTCGAACTCGGCGCCGCCGCGGATCGGGTCCGCCACAGGCATCCCAACCTTTGTGAGTGAATGGCCATGAGATCCCGGGCCGCGCCGGGTTCCAGTTGTGAGGTGTTCAAGGCAACGCCCGCACAACGGATGGCTGGATTCGTGCGGCTTCCGAGCCGCAGGTTCAGATCGATCGTCTCTTCGAGCGAAGGCAGCGGATAGTCGGATTTTCCCAGGATGTGGGTGCGGCCGGCCTGGTGGCACACCACGAGCACATCCGGCTGGCTGCCATGCAACAGACCAGCGAGACCGCTGCATAGGAGGGATGAAACAACGACCCCTGTCCTTCAATGACATCCCAATGCTGCGCCGGACTGTCGGGACTCAACATCTCCGCGGCGCCGGCCTCGAAGTCCGACACCACCGCGTCCAGGGGAATGCCGCGGCCCGAGATGAGAATTCCGGTCTGGCCCGTCGCGCGGAAGTCGGCCTCGACTCCGCGATCCTTGAAAGCCCGGGTGAGTGCGAGTGCGCTGTATTTTTTTCCCAGCGCGCAGTCTGTACCCACGGTCAGGAGACGCTTTCCGGTGCGCTTGCGGCCGTTTGCTACCGGGATGTTGGCTGGAGGTATCCGCACATCGATCAATCGACGGCCGAGTCGGGCAGCTGCTGTCCTGAGCGGCTCGATGTCGTGCAGCTTCGCATGCATTCCGCCGACGATGTCCAGGCCCGCTTCCAGCGCTTCCAGCAGTGTCGGCAGCCAGTTTTCCTGGATGATGCCGCCGTAGTTCGCGACACCGATGACGAGACTGCGTGCGCCCCGAGCTTTTGCTTCTCGCGGCGCTACTCGTGGGAGACCCGTCGTTACCGCCGTCTCACCACACGACCATTCGCCGATACAGCGCTCCGACGCCCAGTCCCGCAGACCAAACGCAGTTTTGGCGAACAGGGGCTCCTGCGTGTCGCCCAGGAAACCGAGATAAGGGTGGGGCAGATCCAGCATCATCTCTCACATCGGCTTTTCGAACGAGTAGCGCACCTCCACTCCCACCTCGCGCGGCCGCAACAGGTAGGTATAGCCACCCTGGTTCGGATCCCGTGTTTTCGGCTGCCCGCTTGTCAGTCAGGTTGCGTGCGAAGAATTCGAGGCCGAGTCCAGCATGCTGCAACTGCAGTCGGAAGTTGGCTTGCCCGAAGCCGCCTTGCAGGTAAGTTGTCGCCGTGTCGCCGGTGCCAACACGAAGTGCACATCGCTGAATAGGCGTAGTCGGCGCGGGCGTAACCGGTCCAGCTCGGGTTCAACGAGAAGTTGTACTGGAGTCCGGCGCTCGCATTCTCTTCGGGCGCGCCAGGGACCCGATCGCCCACGGCGTATCCGACACCCGGGGACACGCTCTTGAATTCGTTGTAGACGTAAGATGCCGTCAGATTCGTGCTCAGTGCCTTGGTGATTGCGCGGTCATCTCCAACTCAGCACCGTTGCCGGAGGCGTCGCCACCATTCACCGCGGCATTAAAACCGCACGCCTGGGTCGCCGTCAGTTGGACTCCAGTCCACTTCTGATGGAACAGCGCGACATTCGCAGCCAGCCGCTTGTCGAGCACGTGGACTTCAAGCCCATTCATAGGTCCACAATTGTCCGGGTCCGTCAACGGGACGTATGCCGTTGGTCGCGGCTTCCGCGGCGCACGGTCCGTTGGGGTCATACGCCAGTGTCTGGTTGGCGCGCCGCTGCGGAATCCCTTGGCTGCCTGAATGTAGTAGCTCATGTCCTCGTTGGCTTTGAAGCGTACATACGCGGACGGATTGAAGATCGAGTTGCGCCCGCCGACCGTGGCGAGGCGTCCTCGGTGCCGCCGACCAGCAGACCTTCAGACGCGGGACTGAACGACTCGATGTAGTCCCGCAGGTAACGGCCGCCGACGCCCGCCGTGAACTGCGAGGTAATGTCGTAGCTGGCCTCGGCGAATACTGACTGCTGCCTCTGCTTCTCGCCGATGGCGTTGCCGAACGTCCGAAAGGCAAACGGCTGTTGGTAGAGAACCTCGGGCAGACAGGCCGGGCAAGAGTAGTCCGGTACGTACTGGCTTGAGGTCGAAGTTGGTATTAGTGTAGAAATAGCCCGCCAGCCACTGCAGCGGGCTTTCGCCCCGCGACTGTATGCGTATTTCCTGGGTGAACGATTCGCCTTTACTGCGATCGAGCAGGGGCCACAGCTGGTTTCCCAGTCCCGCTGCTTCCGCAAGGAAGCCGATGTCCTGGTTGGTGAAGCGCGACATGCGCGTGTAGGCCGTCGCGGATGTGATCGATACGTGGGACCAGTCGTAGCCGACAACCAACTGCCCAATTCTTTGTTGTTCATGCCTTCGCCGCGGGAATAGAGATCCAACGGGCGCTGTATGAGATAGTCGCCGAGCGCCGGTTGCACGCCCGGCTCGGAGTTGAGCCGGGATTCCTGCGCCACATAACTGCATCGACGTGCAGCGCATCGTTTGGCTTCCACGCCACGGCACCACGTACGCCCCAGACATCCTCGGAGTTTATGTCCTTGCGCGTAAAGGCGAGTGGCCGGGAATGACCAAGTGCATCGGGCGCGCCGAAGCCGGCGCTGTAATCGCTCGCCGGCGCGGCCGGGACGACGTTGTCAATGTAGCCCGCGATGTGATCCTGGTACGCAACCAGCCGGCCGGCGAGCTGACCGGTGATGATCGGGAGGTTGATCACTCCTTCGAAGTGCTCGCTGCCATCGCCCGAGTGAGCGGTCGACCAGCCGCTCGCGGCGGCGCTGACCTGGAAGTTGCTCAGATTGGGGGCGTTGGGTACTACGCGCAATACGCCAGCCAATGAATTGGCGCCGAACAGGGTTCCCTGTGGGCCGCGTAGAATTTCGACTCGATCGATGTCCACCAACTCTAGGTTCGTCATGCCGCCGTGGTTGGTCAGTACGCTGGTCACGGCTTCGCCGAAGTAGGTGGCTACCGGGAAACCGGCGCCGCCTTGCGCTACGAGGCCGCGAATGTAGATCTCGGTTGAGCCGCCGGGCCCTGGTCCTGCATGTACATGTTCGGCACGCTGTTCACGAAGTCGCTGTAGTTCGTGAATCCGCGCACCTCGATATCCTGGGAGGTCAATGCAGTGACCGCGACCGGGACGTCCTGGAGGCTCTCGGAGCGCTTGGTCGCCGTGACGACGACCTCTTCGAGGCGAATGGGACCGGATCTCTCGTAGCTGTTTTCCTGCGCCAGCGAAGGCATGGACAGGATGAGGGCCGCACACGAGGAAACTCGCCCGGCCAACAGTCGCGTCGTGTTGATCGTCATGATTTCTTCTCCACCTGGGGTTGTGGTGTCCAGGATTCCCCCAAGAGCCGGCGAAAGTTGCCGCCGAGCACCGCCTGGATATTGCTGTCGCTGTAACCGCGCCTGAGCAGGGCGTCGGTCAGCTCATAGATCTTTCTCGGATGATTGAAGCCGTCAGTGTCGATCTTGTCCCGGAAGGCGTAGCTCGCTTTGTAGGCTGCCTTGAGCTTTGCGTACTGATCGGGCTGCATGTGGTCGTAGCCCATCAGGTCGGAGTCCGTGCCGATGCCGACGTGCTCGATACCTGCGAGTTTGACTACGTGATCGATGTGGTCGACAACGTCTTCGACGGTTGTGGGTTCGCGGTCCTTCACAAAGTTGCGAACGCCGGTAATGCCCATGACGCCGCCCTTGCGCGCGAGCTTTTGAATGGCCTCGTCGGTCTTCAGGCGCGGATGGTTGTTCAGGGCGCGGCAGTTAGAGTGCGTGAATGCAATAGGGCGGGGCGACAGCTCGATTGCATCCAGGGTCGTACGGTCGCCGCTGTGCGAAACATCGATCAGCATGCCGACTTCGTTCATCGCCTCGATGATTGCGGCGCCATAATCGCTGATACCGCCGTCGACGCGATCGGTCGAGCCGCTGCCGATGAGATTCTGTTCGTTGTAGGTCAACTGAGCGCAGCGCAGACCCAGTTGGTAGAAATCCTTCACGTCCTTGCGCTCGCGGAATTGCTCGGCATTCTGCAGGCCCATGATGACGGCGACCTTGTGTTTGGCCTTGGCGTGATCGAGATCGGTGGCGGTTCCCACCAGCGAGAACACGTCGCTGTTGCGCCCGGCGAAACCGCTCCACGCGACCATGAACTCCAGCGCTTCGGCGTAAGCGTTCGGACCGCCAACACCGACTGAGTTGTGGAAGGCGGTGATGCCGCAGGTTCGGAACATCGCGGCTTCCTGCTCGCTCAACGGCTCGGCATAGGCTTCGGGCCTGAAGTCGAGCTTCAGGGGGCCCAGCATGTCGATCACCAGAGAGCGCTCGACCAGATCCACCACCTTCTTCGGGTACTCACGCCCGGTCCCTGTGGCCGCCGCGAAAGCAGGCAGGCTCAGGAGCGATGCGGCCGCTCCGATTCCTTTCAGGCAAGCACGGCGATCCAGGGAGAAACCAAGGGACATTCTCCACCCCATCATTATTGTCTTGAGGGGGAGAGTACCGTCCTGATCAGAAAAATTGCAAACAAATTTTCTAATTGGAAAATTTGTGCCGACAGGCGGGGGCTGTATCCTTGCCGGTACATGGATATGAAAACCCGTCATCCCACCCTGGGCAGCCTTTTGCGCGGACTGCGCGCGCGCAACGGCTGGACTCTCAAGGAGATGAGCGAGCGCACCGAGATTCCCATCTCGACGCTCTCCAAGGTCGAGCACGACCGGCTGACACTCACTTATGACAAGCTGATGCAGGTGAGCCGGCGGCTCAACATTCCGCTGTCGGAGTTGTTTTCCGAACCGGTGGCGGGAGCGGGTACCGGGCCTGCCGTGACCGCGCGACGCAGTATCGGTGTCGTTGCGGATGCCGTGCGGGTCAACACTCGCAACTACGACTATTACTATATGTGCCCGGAGCTGCGCAGAAAGCGGATGATTCCGATACTGACGCACATCCGCGCCAAGAGTCTGGAGGAGTTCGGCGAGCTCGTGCGCCACCCCGGCGAAGAGTACATCTATGTACTCGAGGGGAGCATCATGGTGCACACGGAGTTCTATGATCCCGTGGTACTGAAGGCGGGACAATCCATCTACGTGGACAGCAACATGGGACATGCCTATGTTGCCGAAGGATGTGATGAAGCGACGGTGCTCGGGATTTGCTCCAGCGCGGATGAGAGTTTGATGGAGTCGCTGATGTCGCTGCACGGCGAGCCTGCCGCTGCCGCGAAGAAACCCGCGCGGCCGTCCAGGAGCCGCAAGCGCTGATCTAAGGAATCACGGCACCCAGGCTGGCGCGAGCCACCCAACCCGTGCGGCCGGTGGGAGTACGAATGAGTATGTAATCTTCGTGCTCGGCTGTCATCGTGACTGTCTCCGCTTCCCGCAGTACAAAGGCAGTGTCGCCCATCGGTACGGGGGATACGCGTGCTGGAGTCTGGTTGATCAGGATGACGGCGTCATGCATCCGCGGCCAGAGTAGCGCGGCACTGGACAGGGTCAGGGCGACGAAGCCGATGCCGAGCAGGGTGGCGGTGACTCGCAGGCCACGGTAGCGACCGGTTGCTTTGCTGGCCAACAGACTTCCGCCCAGAAGGATTACTCCGATGACGCCGAGCCATGCCGCTGAGGCGGGGCTGACGAGTTGTGCAAACTCAGAGAAGTGGGTCGGGGGGTCTGTTGGCACCTGAGCGGTTGCGCGCACGTACTCCAGATTCGCGTGAATATCGGCGTCGCTGGGAGCGAGGAGCGCCGCACGTTCGTAGTTGAGCACGGCGAAGCCGGGTTTGCCGGCGCGGGCGTACGCGTTGGCCTGGTTATATAAGCTGTCCGCGGAATAGGTTGTTGCCATCAGGGTTCCTTCAACTGGGCGCGGATCAATGCCAGCCAATGGGGGAAGTCCGTGGTAGTGCGCTCATATCTGGAATACTTTGCCTCGTCGGCGAGCGCGCGTAGTCGCTCGATATCCTCCCCGGCAGCGCCCGCTCGCAGCAGTGTTTGATGAGCCAATTCGAAGAACGCAGCTGAATCGCCAGATTGGGCCGCGGCTTCCAATTGAGCAAGCGCTCGCGCATGGATTTTCGCGTTGACTCGTGCCGGGTTCGGACGTACGACGAAACCAACCGCCCGCGAGAATCAACGCCAAAGTAGCGGGCAGGGCCAGGAAGGTTGGTTGGAAATAGAGCGGCTTCAGATCGCTCACAGAACGGCCCGCAGGTGCGTGATCGGGCCGCAGGCCCCGGCGGAGCGTTGCGGCGTCCAGTGAGCCGGGTGAGTTGCTCGCCAGCGTGGCGCCGACCGAAACCTGGATCGGTTGCGTCTCCGCCCGTTCATAGCGGCGTGTGCTGGGATTGAAGTAACTGAACGCGAGTCCTGGAATCGTTTGATTTCCGGACCGCGCCGTAATGAGTGGCTGCTCGAATACCTTCTCGCCCTTGTATCCCACCGCGTCGCTCTTCTTGAACGCCGACTTGGGTGGATAGGTCTTCCAATGTTCGAGCTGACTGAACATTGGCGAGTCGACGCGATCGAAGTTGCCCGTCCCGCTGACATGCAGGCGCAGTGTCAGCGGATCGCCCGCCGCTGGATGAGCGGGAGCAATGTCACTGGTCACCTGGAAGTTGCCGACCGCACCACTGAAGTCTTTGGGACGTCCCTCGGTGGGCAACGGCAACACTTTGAGCTCCGAAGTCGGGCTCGTGACTGTCATTTCCTTTGGCTTGATGGCGCTGTACAGACCTTGCAGGAAAGGCGCGCCCATTCTGGCTGCGATGGAGAGGTCCTCCGATGACAGCGTGTTGATTTTCACGCTCATCGGGGCGTCGACCGTCAGCGAGAAATCCCCTGGCTTAACCGCTGCCAGCACGCTGTGCCAGGTCATGAGAAGGAATTGATTGCCTCCGTAAACCTCATCCCGGCGTTCAGGCTGCCTGGACAGGTTATTCAGCGTGAAGTCGCCGCCTTTCAACGTGGGGAGGCCATTCAGGGATGTCACGATTCCGGGGCGTAAGCCCACTTCGATGTCGACGGGTACGCTTTCGCCTACGTAGATGTCTCGTGTTGGGATAACGAGTCTGACGAAGGCAGCCCCGCCTGCTTTGAGCTCGGCTCCCTTGGGGAGCGAAGCGGTGACCTTGGGCGGCGGCGGCGGTGGCGGAGCCGATGATTTGTAGTTGCGCCAGGCCAGAGGGTTGGATGTGTCAGCGGCGACTACTTCGAGGCCGAGAGTGCGCGACTTCGGAGTGAGGCCGGGGATGGTGAAGACGCCTGTGAATTCCGGCGTGACTTTGATCAGCACATAGGACGAGGGAATCGGTTTGCCGCTGACAAACTCGAAGCCCTGCTGGCGTCCGATCCACTCGAATTTCAGGCCGGTGACGGTGGGCAACGGGACGCTGTCGAGATAGCCGTCCATGCTCGTGATTCGGATGACCGCGGATTCACCCAGCCGGATGCTGGAAGGCTCAATCGTTTCGTAGGCGAACGACAGGTCCGCGGCATACGTGTGGGTGATCGGAGCGAGCAGGCCGAGCCATACGATCCATGATTTGCGCCAGTGCATGAGCCGGATTCGCATCACCAGTTCTTGAATGGCTTGTCCGGGGAGAGATCGGGGGGACGTGGGCCGGAGGGAACGAGTAGGGCGTGATGTTCGTCGGACTTGGCGAGTTCAACAGGGCGTTCGCTTCCTCGCGGCTCATTTGGCCGGGGGCGGTTGGAGCGTCGCTCGCGTCGTCCTCCGAGCTACCCGATTGTGGCGGCGGGCTTGGGGGCTGACCGGGGGAGCCTGACGACGGCTGCGGACGGGACTGCCCTTGCGGGGGCGGCGGTTGCTGCGCTTGGCCTTGCGCCGGTGGAGGCTGGCCGCCGCCTTGCTGCTGTGGCTGCTGACGCGGCGATGGTGGGGGCGACTGCCCTTGTGAGGGCGGCGGTTGTCCCTGTTGATTTTGTCCCGGCGGGGTTGCCCTTGCCCACCTTTAGGCGCAGGAGGTTGTCCCTTGCCTCCGCCCTGGCCGCCACCGCCGCCACCCCCACTACCGGAGCCGCCTCCACCCCTCCCCCCTCAGGGGGCGGCTGCTGAAGCGCCTCAATCTTCCGCTTCACCAGATCTCGATTGAACTTGCTATCCGCATCATCCGCCCGCAGTTGCAAGGCCGTCTCATACGCCTTCACCGCATCAGTCCATCTGGCAATAGCCTCCTGCGGAGCTGTCTTCTCAACCTGCTGCCCAGCCCGGTACAACGCGTTGCCCAGGTTGTAGTAGGCATCCTGCTGATCCGCCAGCCTTCTCGCATCGCTCCCCGGAGCAGCGTTGATGGAGCTCTGGAACGCCTGCGAAGCCTGCGGAAACTTTCCCGCCCGGTACGCCGCGGTCCCCGTGTTATAGTTAGTCAGAGGTGACTGCGCGGTGTTGGTCTGATCCGCGCTCTCGGAACGCGAGGGAAGGGCTAGCGCCGCGAATGCAGCCAACACAGCCGCTGCTGGCCCCGCAGTGGCAACTCGTCGACGACCCCAGCGCCGCGTGCCCACCATCAGGCTCGCCAACAAAAACAGCAACGACGCGGCCAACGGCCACTGATACCGCTCGGTATAGATCTTTTGCTGCCGATACACCAGATCATGCTTGGACACCGCACCGAACACCGTCCGCAGGAACGCCTCGAAGTCCTCACCCTGACCCACGAGGTGCACATAAGCACCCCCAGTCGCCGAGGCGATAGCTTTCAAGCCGCTTTCATCCAGGTGGGATTTCACCAACTCACCCGATTCATCCTTGACGTACCCGCCGCCCAGATCCGGCGGCAGCGGAATCAGCTCGCCGTCGGCAGTCCCCATCCCCACGGTGTAGATCTTGAGGCCATCCTGTTTCGCCGCCTCCTGGGCGGACTTCAGCGCGTCTCCCTGCAGATTCTCGCCATCGGTGACCAATATGAGGATCCGGTCACTTCCAGGCCGCCGCCGCAGCGCATCCTGTGCGGCCGCAATCGCACTCGAGATATTGGTCCCCCCGAGCGGAATCGTATTTACGTCAACAGCATCCAGCGACTGTCGGAAAGCACCATGATCGAGCGTCAGGGGGCAGACGAGAAATGCGCTTCCCGCAAACGCCACGATTCCGATACCATCACCTTCCAATTGCCGCGCCATGTCATCAATGGCCAGCTTGGCCCGGGTCAGCCGATTGGGCTTTACATCCGGAGTCAACATGCTGCGCGACGTGTCGATGGCGAAGACGACTTCATTGCCGCGACGGCTGATCTTGTCCCAGTGATAGCCCAACTGGGGTCCTGCCAGCGTGCCGAACAGGCATACAACCGACATCAGCAGCAGACCCCGTTGCAAAAAGCGACGCAACCCGGACACCGATCCTGTGAGTCTGTGACGTAAGTGCGGCGCGATGAACTGGCAAGCGCAGCCTTTTGCCGCGCATCGTGGCGCCGCCACAGCAACACGAGAGCGACGCACGCCAGCGCCCCGCCCACAGCCAGTTTGGATCGCTGAACCTCACGGTAACCTGCGAAACCTCGTGTGCTGCAAAATCACACTGAGCCCCAATAAACCCAGCGACGGGTACAGGGCCCACCGGTAGAGCTCCTCCACGTGCTCGAATCTCTGCACGGACTGCGCCGAGGTCTCGTATCGATTGATCTGCTCGTAGATCTTGCGCAGCGAATCGGTATCGGTGGCGCGGTAGAAGAGTCCACCGGTCTGCCTGGCCACGGCCTGCAGTGTCTTCTCGTCGACATCAACATCCATCATCGTCATGTGGACCCTGCCTGCCTCGTCTCTGACCGGCAGCGGCGCCTTGCCTCGAACCCCGACTCCAATGGTGTACACCTTCACACCCAGGGCCTGGGCTGCTTCCGCTGCTGACAGCGGCGCGATCTTCCCGCTGTTGTTGACGCCATCAGTCAACAGGATCACCACTTTGGATTTCGCTTTGGTCGTTCGCAGGTGATTCACGGCCGCGGCAAGCGCCGACCCGATCGCGGTTCCATCGTCGCCAATGCCTACGTTGACCCGCTCCAGGTTCTGGAGCAGCCAGTCATGGTCCAGGGTCAGCGGACTCACTATGTAAGGCGATCCGGCGAAAGCCACCAGCCCGATACGGTTCGTTGGGCCGCTCGTCAATGAACCTGGCCAACCACCGACTTGACCACCGCGATTCGGTTCAGGCGATAGCCTTTGACGGAGAAGTCGAGCGCTTCCATGGACCCGGACACATCCAGGCCCAACACGATGTCGATTCCGTTCGCCGTGACTTCGGTATGACTGTCGGTCCGCTGGGGGCGCGCCAACCCGATGATCATCGAGGCGGCCGCCAGAATCGGCAGTAACAGGACGATGCCGCCAATGCGGCTTTTGGCGCTTCGGGCGACGTCGCGCGCCAGACTCACATCGGAATACTCGACAGCGGCAACCGGCCCGCGACGGCCTCTCCATAGAATGATCAGAGGCAGCAGGGCAAAGGCCCAGAACCACTCAGGTTGCAGGAAGCGGATCACTGCTGGCTCGTCTCCACGACGAAGCCGCGCGCGCTGTTGAAAAGCGCCTCCATGTCCGAAAGCCCCAACGAAGCGCCGGCAAATTTGAGATAGTCCGATTGCTGCAGAAACTCCGCGAGCAGCGGCCGATGACGTGCCAGGGAGTCGTTGGAACCCTGCAGCAGGGACGCCAGAAATTCTTCAGTCGTCCGCTGTGTTGCCACCACATTGAATCGCTTTTCAACATAGGTTCTGATCACTTCGGAGGCGGCGCTGCCGAATTCGCGGGCTGTGGCGGGATTCATCAAGGGGCGCGTGCCGTCGAGGCCTCCGCAGTGTTTGCTCCAACAGCGTCAGTTTCGGCGCCGGCATTGCGGCGCGGCTCTGCGTGCTGAAAATATAGGCGCAAATCGCAATGAGAATGGCGACCGCGATCAATGCAGGGACAATCGTGGACGCTGTCAGCTCTGTTTTGGGTCCGCGAATGTCACGAATGTCTCGCTGACACCGGTCGACGCAATCGCCTTCATATGCGCGCACGACCAACGCGATTTGAAGAATCGCCGCAGGGGCGGGATGAAGGGCTCGTCCGTGCGCAGGGGTACAGTGTCAACGCCTTCAGCCCTGAGATCGCTGCGCAATTGCGATGAGCGCTGGGAGGATATCTCGTTGAACGCTTTCTGACTTTGGCCCTCGCGGTGTCGAGCTCGATGATCGCCCCGTTTCCGCATCCTCCCAGCCGCCGATGATGCCGACGTGTGGGAATTTCCTTTCTCGCGGGGGTCTTCGATGTGGATCGCGATCAGGTCGTGGCGGCGATTGTTCTGGCGGACCGCTCTGCGCGCTGAGTGAGCGTGGCATCCGGATTACCGGTCGTCTC
>JAJGRW010004130.1:0-60033 GCA_025461045.1 Carex parvula | reverse complement strand
CAACCACAGCAAGTATCCAGTGCTGATCACTACAGAGTGGAACAAATAGCCAGCTTTCTCAAATTGTTTGCAGAACAATTGTGGAGCAATTTCCTTAAGCCCTAGGAAAGATGTTTTCGCGTGCCATATCCTAAAATATAATACAACTAAATAAATCATTTCAAATTTAACACATCATTTTTTTAAATAAATAATAATACAAAGTACTTACTGTGACATAGGACAATAGGAAAAACCATTCTTCCTCCACGGGAACTTCAGCTGGCACTAAAAACAAGCTATTTCTACAATATGCAATTGTAGAAATCAAATTGATAAGTATTTATCATGTACATATTAGATATCCATTCTTGTAATCTAATGTATTGATATTGTAATTTAGTTGAAGGGTTTATTTCAAGTATTCATCTCTATATTGTTTCTTCATAGGTAGTAATTTAGTTGAAGTATTTATCATGACTTCCACTCAAATTAGTATCTCCCAACTTAATACATGCATTACAACTTGTCCCTACAGCTTCTCTTTTCTTCTCAGGAACACGTTCATTAATATGCGTTTCTTCTGATCTGCACTTAGAACAGACAAACGTGTAATGGTGAACTCGGTTAGTACCCCACTTCTTGTGGGTGACCTTTTCAAAACACTAAATCCACATTGCTTGGCAAACAATATGTAATGGTATGCCTCATCTATACAATCAAATTCATCACCAACACAAGGTGGACTTAATTCATGATATTCATCATTCATATCATCAACTTCACCTTCTACATCACCTTCACCTTCAACATTTCCTTCAACTTCTACATCTCCCTCACCATGAACCTCAAATTTTGCATTTTCAAATTGATCCCCTTGAAAATGGACTGTTTTGTGTTCTAAAATTTCTACTTCATTGTCAACATATTCCATGTTCAAATCTCAGTCATAGGTTAGCTCCCTCATGCCTACGCCATCATTAATTCTTTCATTAGTATGATGGACATCTTAAAAAAAAAGATACAGATTAACCTCATCAAATTCTTCATCATAATCTTGTAAGCGTAATTCATGTCCCGAATACTCGTTCAGATCAATATCCATCCTGGTATTAAAAAAAATATATAGATATAATCACATGCTTATTGTATTATACCTAATCTTGCCAAGTAGTAACACCTAATTCATAAAATGTACATATTAGAATTAATACTAATTTATCAAAATAAACATAGACCTGATATAAGACTTGTGATAGCAGACTTGATCTAAAACCTATACATCGAGTTATTCACATAGATATAATGAAGTATTTATCTCTGTGAAAACAAAAATACAATTAAACATAAAAAAAATTTCAAAATCCTGATGATATTTTATAGATCTGGTTTGAATTTAACTAGTATTAATAATAGTTAAAGCAAGTATTTATGCTCGATCAATTAAGTATACATTAATTGGTTGAATTCACATAAAAAGTGAAAATTCAAACAATGTTCATACAAAAATGAACATACACATTCAAATATAGTATTAATACTAGTTAATACTAGTATTCATCCAAGATTAATCAAGTATATATTCTCAATTGGTTGAATTCATATAAAAAGCGCAAATTATATCGTCTTCTCAAATCAAAATAACAAAAACATCTCAAAAAAAAAATATAAGATCGACAGAATTGTTATTAGATACAATGCGACAGAAAGGAAGCATTAACCTCAATGAAGAACAAATAGTTGATCACCGGAAAAAATGAGAGATCACCGGTAAAAGTGAGACGTCGCCTGAAACCGCCTGAAAATATGAGAGATCGCTAACGATCGCCTGAAATTCGTCTAGAATCGCCTGAAAATTGCCTCAGATGGTATCAGCTCCGGAAAAGGAAATTACAGGGAGAAAATGAATTTTGAATTTTGAATTAGGAAATAGAGATACGGTATATTGCGGGGACCATATTGTTTAAATGAAAGTTAGTTAAAGTAGTTAGTTAGTGGAGACCGTCAGTTAGTTATGAAAGTTAAAATCTTATCAAGATATCACGGGGAGGATGCGGGGATAGATGCGCGGGGCGTAGTATAATTATTCTAAAATGGGCATAAATTTTCAACATAAATTGCCTTAGAATGCTAAACTATTGACCAACTTTTAAGAAAATAAGTAATTAATGTGCATTCTTCATTAATTGAGTGTATGTGCATTGTGAATAGCTATGTGTGTAATTTCGAGGTTCGAGTAATACCTGGAAGATTAAGACAACTCTCCAAAGTTGTCAAAAGACTTATTTATTTGATCAATTGTGCATCTGTCAAGAAATATGAATTTGTCAACCATTAATACATCATAATGAAATAGACAAGTATGCTTGCATTATGTTATAAATAAATATATATTCATTCATAGTCAGGTATGCATTACAATTTACACATAATTTTATAGATAAATTTTAAGGTAATTATTAGAACCGTAATTAGACCATGACTTTTGAGAGCGAGACATAAGTTGAGCATGTTGCAATATATTTTGAGCAAAACTAGGTGTGATGTGCTCACTAAAAGGAATTGGTGAGCACACCTCCAAAAAGTTATCAGATTGACTTCGAACTACGAATTCAAACCTTTGAAATTCATGTACTTCTTGAGTGATGCATGTACATGCAAAAAATTTAAAATTTCGAATTCATTTAGTACATGGTCAAGCGGTCAAAACAATGAACATTTTATAAATTATTTTTTAAAATGTTTTATGTATTCATTTTTCATCATTGTTTTAACCGCTTGACAATGTACTAAATGAATTCGAAACTTTAAAATTTTTGCATGTACAAGCATCACTCACGAAGTACATGAATTTCAACGGTTTGAATTCGTAGTTCAAAGTCAATCCGATAGCCTTTTGAAAGTGTGCTCACCAATCCCTCTTGGTGAGCAATCAAACCCTAGTTTTGCTCATATATTTTTCCTTATAGGTTTCAAATATTTTAAGGATAAATTGTTTTAAGGCGACCGCAAACCGTATCGGGCAAATATCCTCCCCGGTACCGTAAAAGATTCCCCACTTTACGGTTTGAGATTAACTCCCAGCTGGTTTGGGATTCGGACTGATGGAGGGGCAGTATTTTTGGGCTTTGAGATTCGTGCCAAGTTAACGGTCCAGATCAAGTAATTATAAAAGATTCACTATTACGGTACCGGGGGTGATGTGAACTGCATCTCTCTAAGTCAGTCCGTGTCAGTGAATAAGCGCTAGACCAGTCAGTCAACAGATCAATTGTTTTGGGATTTATTAATTTTTTTTCCTTTGTCGTTGTTCTAGGCCCATGTCTTGGGTCAAGTGTATCTCATTGCGACATATGCATGGAATTTGTACAGGCGTCTCCTATTCGACTAATTAATTTAATTATTATTGTGATTATATATTTTATAATTGAAAACCTAAACTAGAAGTAGATACGGAGCTGAGTTCATATTCTCTTAATATTTTTAAATTTTTTTTTTTATAAAATTATTTAGAGATCAAGCCACCAAATTATTTAATATTCACAAAAAATTCTCTTATTCGAGTTTTGAACCTGCACTCTTAATATTGTTTTACGACGAGAACATATTAATATCAAATAATCATCGACAAAGTTTATAAAGTCACCTAAAAAACTAAAACAAGCATAACAAACTTAGATAATTAATATTGGATCCAAGTTGCATTTCATCCTAGCTAGGTATGTTAAATTAGGATATAATATAGAGAAAGAGTGTGTGCACTGGTCAAGAAGATATTATATATATATATATATATATATATATGATTTTGCTAATACGCTACGCGTATATAAGGGTCCCTCCGTGCTATGGCTCACTTTTTGAGTTTTCAAAATTCTAACGGTCGATCTGAACCGTTCGACATGATCTCCATATGAATATGCACTTGCAAACCAAATTTTACATTTTTTAGATTTTTTTTACTATTTATTAAGCCACTTTGAAAATCGTTGATCCAATAGTCCAGAAAAGTTTACTGTTGTGTACAAATTAGGGCGATTTTCAAAGTGACTTAATAAATAGTAAAAAAATTCTAAAAAATGTAAAATTTGGTTTGCAAGTACATATTCATATGGAGATCATGTTGAACGGTTCGGATCGACCGTTAGAATTTTGAAAACTCAAAAAGTGAGCCGAAGCACGGAGGGGCCCTTATATACGTGTAGGACCGTAGCACTGTCCATATATATATATATGAGATGGGCTATTGTACTTCGCGAAATAAACCCCCCGTTTACTTCGGGCCATATTTTTCATTTTAAAAATTCAAACAACCGATCCGAGCCGTTGAACATGTTCTAAATATTGAAATGTGCTTGGGGATTAAATTTTACATTTTTTGGAATTTTTTTACTATTTATTAAGCCACTTTGAAAATCGCTGATCCGGTGGTCCAGAAAATTTTACTGTTCACAGTGGATCAGCGATTTTCAAAGTGGCTTAATAAATAGTAAACAAATTCTAAAAAATGTAAAATTTAGTCTCCAAGCATATTTCAATATTTAGAACATGTTGAACGGTTCGGATCGGTTGTTTGGATTTTCAAAATGAAAAATATGGCCCGAAGTAAACCCCCCGTTTACTTCGTGAAGTACAATAGCCCATCTCTCTCTCTCTCTCTCTCTATATATATATATAATCTGGCTAATATGCACTACAGCAGATCACACTATCAGCGACCGGTTTTCCGGTCGCTGATAGTTCCGTCGCCGGTCGCTGATGCCAAATCCGGTCGCTGATAGTAAAAATTGGTCGCTGATAACCCGGTCGCTGAAAGCATTGTCTCTGATGCTCTCCCGATGATGTCACCGGTCGCTGAATGACGTCATCCGGTCGCTGATAATTTATCTGCGACCAAATTTTTTTGGTCGTTGTTATTTTTTGCTGACGTCATGAAAAAGTATCAGCGACAATGAAACCGGTCGCTGATACCCAAAATCCGGTCGCTGTTGTTTTTTTTTTTTTTTTTTTTTTTTTTTGCAAAATGTAGGTATTTACTATTAACACATTACAGTAAGCATGCAATTGTCTCCTAACAAAACATCAAAAATCCACAAAAATTGTACAAAAAGACAACAAATAGAGAATTCCCAAGATATGCATTTTATCTGTATATAAAAGCAAAGGTAAATACAGGTCCTTGCATTCTACAAATACATAGTACCAAAGCCTAACTCATACAACAAATACAGCTAGCATCATCAATTATAGAACAAATATATCACATGGAGGTAAAAAGGTTAAAATAAAAACATTTTTTATACATGTAATGAACCATCCCAGTACATACCAGTATAAGCAAAAACTAGACTTACACAATCCCCTCTGCCGTGTACCCTTCTCTCCAGCAAAGCAGAGCTTTTAGAAGAGGCACAGGTGTGTGTCTGAAGACTAGAGCTAAAGAATCCAACACTTGTTCATTGCTTGGATCTGACAACCGTAGATACAACATATCCTGCCGAGACAAGTAAAATCAATGCATCACATATTAAAGTAAAATCAGGTCAAACCTAATTGTACAATGCAATTTAAAGTAAAATCCAACACTATTTATATGCATTTTAGTTTTCCTTACTATGTCTATTTTTTTTCTTTCTTTTCTGCTAGCTAAATAATGAGATACAAATATATTTAGTGATGTAACATGTACACTGGCATGATACTCAATGGCATTAATTAATTACTAATCAGTTACAGGTACAATCAAAATCCCCTATGTATTGAAAAGATTATACAGAAACTGAAAAAAAAGGAACTGATGGTACATTTCAATTGAACTATACAATAATTAAGAAGTTACTTTCTACGGCACAACACTGGTACAACTCAATGTTGGAATTGTTTGCCTTTAAAAATAAACTTGCTGGTACAACACTGGAGACCAATCTGTTGCCCTAGATGGTTTCCTGGTACAGCGAATGAACTTAAATATGCATTACCAGTACTAATTGGTACTTACCAATTTAATCTGATACATATAAGATAAACAAGTAAACCTACACCAATTTAATCTGATACATGATTCTCTTCTACCTTACATGATGCATATATGCAAGTTAACCTACACCAATTTAATATCACATATATTTCATTACCTCAACCTAATAAACAAGTAAATAAAATAAAATAAAATAAATAAACCATATATTAGCTTACATGATACTTTTAGAGTGATGTTGCATGACCGACCACTGCAAGTAGAACCTCTTGAAATATATTAATGAAGTGGCCTACAACAACCACATAAGTTTAATTTATGCAATATGATCCATGAAAGGATATAAATTGAAAGTGAAGCATAGCATACCTGAATTTGGTTGAGGTAATGTAGTTAATGTAGTTAAACATACATAATCATCCAATTAAATAATATAATTAAACATACATATGTTGCAGATTTTTCAGTAACTTATAAGTTCCACCATGCCTACAACAACAAAAAATTTAGTTATTCTTGTGCACAACTAAAAGGAACCAAGTTCTCTACAAGAAGCTTTTCGCTATTAAAAGGAGTCGAGTTTTAAGAAAATACTTACTTCAAGCGGGCGATTCTATCCACAAGCTCTGCCGGGACAATTTCATGCTGAAAATTTAGAAAACAAAAAACAATATGAAATATTCTTTAGAAAACAAAGTTTGGATCTGCCCGCTTTATCCAACCAACTTTTTTTTTTATGAAATCTATCCTTCAATTCATGATAACTACTAACTAGAGTTTGATTCAAGATTTAGATATACTCCAAAAATACATTTTCCTTTTCCTTTTCTCCCTAAAATCCTAGCAAAAAAAACAACTACAAAAACCATCAACATTTCATCCGAGAATATAACCCATATATATACCCAAATTCCTTTCTCCCACAAGCCCACAAGTCAATCTCTCACCTTTATTTCTAATTATCGAGCCCCTTGATCCCTCATTCCTATTCTGCTTATTTTCAGTTGACAGTTCAACACACAAAAATTGACACAAAAAGAGAGAATACCTACTGCTAAAATCCCTGAAATTCTGTTTCATCACTTGAAATTCAACCAAAATTCTCTCAATTGAGAGATTTTCTAATCTACGGCCTGAATTATTACTGTTTTATCCACCTTCGACATCCTCTCTTAATGGGTGCACAGCCAAGCAAGCGCCCGAGCACACCCGACTCGGCCAGCGGCGGGGTCACTCCGATCTCCAGCGGCGGGGTCACAGTGTCGGGGTCGGGGTCGCTGATCGGGGTCGGGGTCAGTGATCGGGGTCGGGTTCCAGCGGGGGGTCGGGCGGAGGGGCTTCGGGCGGCGCAGGGGGGTCGGGCGGAAAGGGTTTGATTTTGGGGAAGGGTTTTGATCGAGGCAGAGAGGTTTTGATTTTGGCGAAGGAGTGGCGCGCGTTTTATTTTTCAGCAGCCGCGTTTTTTTCAGCGATATAAAAAAAAAAAAAAATTTCAGCGACCGTTGTTGTCGCCGGTCGCTGATACCGGTCGCTGATACAATTGGTCGCCAGAATTTGAGTGGAAATCTTTATTTTTGGAGAGAAATTGAGTATCAGCGACCGGCGTCACCACCGGTCGCTGATACCGGTCGCTGAAGCTCCGTTTTGCTGTAGTGATGCTACGCGTAGCATAGGGCCTCCGTGGTACGGCTCAATATTTGAGTTTCAAAATTAAAACGGTCGATCCGATCCGTTCAATATGATATATTCATATGAATATGTACTTGCAAATCAAATTTTTACATTTTTAGAATTTTTTTACTATCTTTTTAGATAGGTAGAAAATCACTTGATCTGAAAATTTTGTACCATTCAAATCAAGTGATTTTCTACCTATCTAAAAAAATAGTAAAAAAATTCTAAATAATGTAAAATTTGGTTTGCAAATACATATTTCATATGGAGATCATGTTGAATGGTTCGGATTGACCGTTATGATTTTGAAAACTCAAATATTGAGCCGTAGCACGGAGGCTCCCTATGCTACGCGTAGCACCGTAGCCAACTCCTATATATATACATGAGGAGGACTCAAATGCCCCATTGCTTCATGCCCCAATCTTACCCCAACATCTTTGAGAACGGAGTAGGTCTGATGCCCATCGGACCTACTTTTAGGTTCAACGACATGATGACCGTCCAATCCAATTTAAGATATGTGCGCACGGAAACTGAAACAGACACGCACGAACTTTAAAGTGTTCCGCACGAATTTTAAAGCAAATAGACGGTGATTAAACCCATCGAACCAGATAGGTCCGATACCCATCGGACCTACTCTCAAGTCAACATCTTTATCTTCGATTTCAAAGTCCAAACAAAAGATATGAACCGCTCAAAATGATATCCACATTAAAATGTGCTTAGAGATCAAATTTTTACTATTTTTTTAAAATATGTACAAAATCAATGTTTTTCCAGAAATTGTGGACCATCCAAAAACAATGATTTATACCTATTTTAAAAAATAGTAAAAGAATTCCAAAAAATATAAAATTTTATCTATAAGTACATTTTAACGTGGATATCATGTTGAGCGGTTTAGATCTTTTGTTTGAACTTTGAAATCGAAGATAGAAATGTCGGGGTACGAATGGGGCATTTGAGCCCTCCTCCTCCTCCTCTCTCTCTCTCTCTCTCTCTCTCTCTCTCTCTCTCTCTATATATATATATATATATATAGGTTGGTTAATATCAAAATATTTGTTCCGGAGCCGTGAATCAACCAATTGGTTTTTACACTTTCAAAGTTCAAACGGTCGATCCGAATAGTTAGATGTGATCTCTATATTAAAATGTGCTTGGAGACCAAATTTTATATTTTGGAATTTTTTTACTATTTATTAAGTTACTTTTAAAATCGCTGATTTTAATAACAGTGAAATTTTTTGGATCATTAAAAACAACGATTTAAAACTGGCTTAATAAATAGTAAAAAAATTTCAAAAAATGTAAAATTTAGTCTCCAATCACATTTTATTATAGATTGAATGTTGAACGGTTTGAATCGACTGTTTAGACTTGAAAAATGTAAAATCCGAAACGTTTGTACCATGACCTAGGAATAAACGTTTTGATATTAGCCAACCTCTAAATTGTCTCCATCGTGAAAGGGAGCCATTCTTTTTTATTTTGCAGTGGAATTATTTTCTTTAATTCTCAGTCGGGACCAAAATGAAAAAAAATGACAATTGTATCTCAAGATTAGGCTTATGAATTAAAACCAGCATTTAATTTTGTGTAAATATATAGTAAAGAAAATAATACCACTGCAAAATAAAAAAGAATGACTCTCTTTCATGACGGAGACAAATTAGAGCATCTGCATCTGTGGTATTATTAGAATTTATAATATGAGGTAGTAATTTCTAATCTAGTTTCATGCATATGAGAGAGTTTCTTATTTAGAAATCATGCAGTAAAGTTTCTTATTAAAAAATTGTTTATAAACTCCATACTGACCAAATAATTGGCTCAAATTATTTCTCCTTTTTAATTTGTTGCTGACTTGACTTAATAGAAATTCTAAAATTAATTTCAGAGATGTGAGAGTTAGAAATTTTAGATACCTTAATTTCTACAAAATAGTTAACAGTTATTTAAAAGTTCATTTGAGTTACTAGAATGTAGATGCTCTTATCTCATATTTCATATCGAAGTATATATATCAAATAACTTATGATAAGACTTTTAAGACTTACGATTATTCTTTAACGTCTGAGATTTCGAATATTTTCTCTATGCAGTAATTAGTTGACAATATGTATTTTTAGTGACAAGTAACTCATTTGCTCCCAACAACATATTTTTAGTGACAAGTAAACCTTTTTTTTTGGCATTCAATTAATATATACAAAACTTTAATATATACTGAAGCATCTCCAAAATAAACAATGAAAAGTTAGGCACAGTAGGTCAATTATGCTCGATACCATTTCCTAATTACATTTAAATACTTGGGTAAATTTTGCTAAAGGTCACTAAACTTTGTCATTCGTCACGAATTGATTACTTAAGTTTGATTTATCTCTTTCTAGTCATTCAACTTTATCAATTGTTCTAATAAAATCACTCTATACTTTTCCGTCCAAAATGTTAACGAAATATGCTCGTTCCGTTAGTATTTTGGACGGAATGAGTATATTCCGTTAATATTTTGAACGGAATAGAAATATTCCGTAAAAATTTTGAACTGAAAAGTATAGAGTGACTTAATTAGAATAAATAACAAAGTTGGATAACTAAAAATAGATAAATCAAACTTAAGTGATCAATTTATAACAAATAACAAAATTTAGTGAACTCTAGTGAAATTCACTCCAAATGCTTTATAAAGCTTCCAACAGCATGTGCTATGTATTTGGTGTTTTACATGTCGGTAATAATAATAGCCAAAGGAACAGAAAGAAACTAAGGGTCTATTCGGATGTCACGGGATTACACGGGGATGAGAACCCACTTTTGAAAAAGCAGGAACCCATGGGCGCGGGTATGCATAGTATTAATTATGGAAATGTGTTGAAATGAGTGTTCGGTTGTACTATGGAATTAGTTGTGGGAAATCGTATTTTTCTTTCTAAATGCTTGATATTATGCAATTTTTTATTAATAAATTGATTAATAAAGTAAATTAAATAAAATATATTAAATAATAACATAATGTTGCTTATCAATTACTATTTTATAAAATATAAAGATTACTTATTACTTATTAATTATTACTTATTTATTATTATTTTATAAATATATATTTTATAAACATTTATAAAAAAATAAAACAGAAGTGGCAACTAACTTTGAAAATATATTTTAGATGAATTTTGAAATGAATGTATGAGTATGTACGAGAATGTGTTGAAATGAATATTCGGTTGTACCGTGAGATTACATGCGGAAAATTTTACATTATTTCTAAAATGCTTGATATTATATAATTATTCTTATTAATAAAATAAATATTATAATTTAATAACATTGATTAAAAGCAATATACAATAAAAATATTTATTTTCTTAAATACATACATAATTAAAAAATACTTCATCATTTTATATTTTTATTAAAAAAAATAGAGATTATCGGACAAAATTGTTTTTGATATATATGCTCTAATAGCATTATAGCAATCATGTTTTTCCAAAATTAAAATAAAAATCAACGTGCTATTACATAATTAATTAGCTGGTAGTTTATTTTTATGAGTTAATTGCATTAATATTGTTTAATGGAGAGAGAAACATCAAGCAATAATAGATGGGAAAAAAAAAATGCAGTCCAATCAAATTGTATTTTTCCCATCAAATAACAAAGAGATGGGAACAAAAGTGGGAATAAATTCTAATCCCAATATCCAAAAAATATGTAACCGAACGGTGTGTGTAGGAAAAAATTTCAACATGAATCAAATTATGGGTAATTCCTATGGTTTTGATCACAGCCGAACAGGCCCTAAAAGTAGCATAAAATAAACGCAGTCTTTCTTTGTACAAAAATTAATGTGTACTCATGGAAATGCCACGACTTCTAATCTGATTCTTGGACCCACCCTTTCCATTTCTCAGCTTGGGCCCACCTGTTTCAACCCATTAATTCTAGCTAGTTAGTTAAATCATATTTCATTTTGACTGTTCCAATGTAATACTGTTGTTAATGAAACTGCCTAAGGGCTTCAAACCAAAAAAAAAAAAAAAAAAAATCATATTTCATTTTTTACAATATGATCGAGTAGTTCATGTTTGCACGTATATTCCAATCAGGCAAAATTGCCTGTGGGAACTTGACTTATACTGTTCTTCTGAATTTATCACGAATTAGTCCGTTGTTGGTTATTTCATCGCAATTTCACTTTTAACGAATTTTGATTTTTTTTTTTTGGCGTTTTTCAACGGACCTAATTAATGCATGTAGCTGCATGCGGTTTTCTTATTTTGTTTGTTTTTGTTTTTCTTCTCCATATTAATCGCTCAATAATATCATCTAGCTATATTTCTTTTTAATAAAAAATAATTAATACATAAATTATGTCATCCATAAAAATCAACTTTTAATTTAATTAGTGACAAAAAATAATTCTATCAGTATGAGAGATCACAAACTTTAGAAGAAAAAAAAAATAATGCATTACATTTTTTCATTGTTCGATCTTTGGCTAATTTCCTATCAAACAAAAACAAATATATATATATATATATATATATATATATATATATATATATATGCCATCCATTGGCATTCTAGCAAGTGAATAAGCTTAAATATCAAACTAGAGCAGTAGCTTTTGTGGCTTATTTTTTAATTAATCATTTGTGATAGATAATAATTTTCTTAGCTGCAGTTATTTCCTACACAATTGAAAAGCTTGAGTAATTAATCATTCCGTTTTTTTTTTTTTTTAAGAAAGAGATATTTCTATTTCGGATACTATATAATATCTAAGAGGGTAGATAACTGATATTATTAAAATTGAAAAGTTTGACTAAGTGTATGTATACAGAGTTTTGATTTAAAACGAAAAGTACTGGACCTATTCTCTAATCACCACCACAACATATTCAATTAATATAGATTTATTCTGTAATAAAAAAAAAAAATATGACACTAAATAATGTTACCTAATTAAAACATTACAATAAAGAATTTCATTACATTTTAAAATATTTAATTAATTCCAGTTTGTATCAGTGTTGTAAATAACGGTATTCGGTCGTCGGACGGATAGGGTACCGATAAGTGATTAATCGGTATGCGGCCGACTAATCGGAATTATGCGGACAATTTAACGTTTTTATTAAATTTATGTATATATATCATAATTTATTAAAAATAATTTATTTAACTCATTAAGCTTATCAAATAAACTTAATTTAACTTAGTTTTATTATTATAACATGACACTACGCTTATTTATTCTTAACACATAAGCATTTTACATGTTAAGTAACACATTTATTTAATGAAAAAATAAAATTGAGAATTAAGCATTTTCAAATACTAATAACATATTATTTGAAAGAAATTAAACATTCCAACAAAAAATCATTAAAATTAGTTTATGATAACAACTTAATTACATAAATGAACACGTCGTACTAATCGAAAAAATTACATCAGTAAGTAAGAAAAACATATGGTATATAAATAATAGAAGAATTAATCAATTTCAAAGTAAGTAAGAAGAAAAAATATATATAAAAAATATTGAATGTATATCCAAGCATAAATAAAACTACAATATAAGATTTATAAACCTTATTATCACACACTATCAAAGAAAAAAAAATGTGAAAATAAATATTCACTGGAATAAACGAGAATAAACGGGAATAAAACGGAAATAAACGGGAATAAACGGGAATAACCGGGAATAAACGGGAATAAACGGTCCATTAATCGGAAAAAACGGCCGATTAATCGGAAAAACAGCTGATTAATCGTTTTCATCCGCTAACATGCCTCCGTTAAGAGTATTCGTGACGGTTAGGCCGCCGTTTCCGATTAATCGGCCGTTTAATCGGCCGACTAGACCGTTTTTTACAACACTGGTTTGTATTTCTATATAATTAAGGGAATAATGATGTACAAAATCCAAAAGTATAAATTAATTATCATACATATAATCCGCTACTGCTAAGGTCACATAATGGAAGAAATCCTGGCCATTACAATATTTAATTAATTAATAATCCGTTCAGTCCTGTTGAATTCCGCATGGCGTCACGCTATTCGTCCAAGACCAAGTCATGCATGGGTTCCCCATCCGCAACGGGATGGTTGATGGTTCCTTTGAAATCAAGTATAAGGATCCAACACCATAATCCAACCCGTTTACCCGCAACAATTCCCTCCTTTATATCTCCACACGTCTCCACAAGGCTATTGATATTATTCCAAATCAAAAGTCTCCTCCTCCTCTCCAATTCACAACAGCCCTATGAGACCAAAACCGCTTCCTAAACTCCTCTCCATCTTTGATCACCACCTATTCATTACTTCTCTGCTGCTCATCATACTCTCATCAACCCTAACTTCATCTCAGCCCATGAATTTCAAAGTCGGATTTATTTACGACCCGGACTCGCCGAACGGGATGATCGCCAAGACCACTGTCCCAATGGCTTTGGATGATTTTTATGCTAAATACCCCAACTCCATCAACCGTGTAAGTCTCGTATCTCGACCCTCACCAGGCGGTGATATAATCACCTCTGCTTCTGCCGGTTAGTTCCTTCTTGCATCTGTGTTTTACTATACAAATGAATTAGTTGTGGAAAGGTCTACTTGCTCAATCAGATAATGATATAATATATTTCATTCTTTGAATCTCTATTCAGCGTTGGAGCTAATTACAAATGAAAAAGTGCACGCTATTCTCGGCCCGGGGACGTCGCCTGAATCAGCTTTTGTAGCTGAACTGGGAACCAAAGCAAAAGTTCCAATAGTATCTCCCTCGGCAACTAGCCCTTCGGTGTCGCACTCTGAATCTCCATATTTCATCCGTGCTGCGGCAAATGACACAACACAGGCCCATGCAATCGCAGCTCTCGTGAAGGCTTTTGGGTGGCGCCGTGTGGTACCAATTTACCAAGACGATGACTATGGTTCCTCATTAATTCCTTACCTCGTGGATGAGCTCGATTGGGTGGAGGCACAAATTCCATACCGTCAACCCATCGCAACCTCTGCGACCGAAGAAGATATTGAAGTTTTTCTTGCTGAGCTCTTGAATAAACAAACTCGAGTTTTCATCATGCACATGAGGATTCCGTTAGCCACAAAAGTAATTGACGTGGCAAATAATCTCGGGATGATGTCCGATGGGTATGTTTGGATACTGACAAATGCACTCACAAGTCAGCTCTCCTGGATTCATGCTAACACTCCGCCAGGATCGATAGAAGGGGTGCTGGGCCTCACGACCTACTACAACATGAAAGACACGTTATTACAGAACTTCAGAAAGAGATGGACCCGACAATTCTTACAAGATCATCCTCATGCGGACCCTGCTGTTGCCCGTGACATCAATCATTATGTCATATGGGCATATGATGCCGCCTGGGCTGTGGCTATGGCTGCCGAGCACGTGAAACAAATTGACAATCAATTTGTTAATGCTACAAAAGGTAGCACCGATCTTTCAAGCATGGGTGTCTCGACCACCGGTGATGAACTTCGTGATTTTATCTTGAACACGACATTTGATGAACCCCTAGGTGTTTTGTTCAAGTTAGTAAATGGTGAGCTAGACTTGTCACATTTTCGCATTGTTAATGTAAATGGTGACAATGATAGGACTATAGGCTATTACACCCCAAATCATGGCTTATCCAAAGAATGGCCTGCTCAAAGCAACGCTGCCTACTCGACCTCTCGAAACGACCTTGGGTCGGTGATATGGCCTGGCGATTCGACAGTGCAGCCGAAAGGGTGGGTGGAACCTACTGTTAGCAAAAAATTAAGAATTGCAGTGCCGGGGCCTGTCCAAGAAGGATTCAAGGTGTTTTTGGATATGGAGACAGACAACGTTACGAACCAGACAACAGCGACAGGATTTGTGATAGACATGTTCGAGGAGGCTGTGCAGAAGTTGCCGTACGCTTTGCCGTTCGAGTATGTACAGGTGCATGCGAAATATGACGACATTGTGAAGATGATCGGTGATGGGGTAAGCCTTTTTCTTTAAATCCTTATTGCATTTTCTGCTTATAAATCATCTATGTCATAATAGTATTAATTGCTGCTATTATAATCCCTACTCTTATTCCTAGATGTTAATTAAGGACTGTTAGTTAGCATAGAATAGAGTTGAGCATCATTTTCTAAAATCTCATGGTCTAGCTAAGTTAACTGGGAGCATATCGATCATACTGTGGGTATTATAAATTTACAACTTGATTTAGTCAAAAGCTTAAGAACTAGAACAATCAGGAATGATTGATTGATCACACTTGCGTCAATTATTGAATAAGGCACACATTCACTATCACAGAATTGTTATATAGTCAAATATAACATGATAGATTCAAACATCAAAATTACAAGGCTCATGACTTCAAATTTGAAAGATTCAAAGTCAAACAGTATTCTAACTACCTTACTCTTGGCCAAGGCTAAATAAATACTTTGAAATGCACCGGAAAAATATAATCTAGAGTAAACTAAATGAGAATAATCTTCCTATTAAAACAATATGTTTATTCAGAGTTCACATACATTAGTATGAACTTGGAATGTGATAGTAATAACTTATGATAAAAATTATTATATTTAATCGCTGGATTAATATATACACATTTTTTGCAGAAGGACCTATTTAATTAGTTTCGTTTAACTGAAAGATATATACATTCCAAATCTCTAGTATTAAACATATGTACATGCATGTACTTTTATGAATATAGGTTTACGTAAGACCTATACCCTCTTGAGTACTGAAAGCTCATAATATAATTCCACCATCAACAATGTTAAGTTTCTAACATGTGTTAGTTGTATCAATTAATTAATAATTCAAAGTCTTTTCACTATTCCTAGCTACTTGCCTACTTGGAGACCCACTAGTGCAACTAGTGTTTACTTCAAGTAAATTTATATGGTTTGTATGAAATGACTTCAAGAATATTTTTATATATGATTTTGTTATGTGTACATGATGATCTGCTTAATATATATCATCCCAGTTAATTAGAAGGCGTGTATTTTTTTTTTTCAATCCAAATTCATGCATATATCTAATAATCATGACTCATGAGAGATGAAGCATATATACTTAATTACCACTATATGCATATGAGGTTTACATCATTTGTCATATATATATAAACCCATTTAAAACCCATTTAATTTGTTAGTGTATATATATAAAGAAATCTCATTCTGTAATGGACATTTATTAATTCTTGGTTTTGCAAAGGGCATTAATTAAAAATATGTAAAAGTTTCTTGCCTTATTATTAATGATCTTTGAGAATCTTAAAGTCTTTTTGGTCGTTCTTTTGACGACCAATAACAATTATAGTAAAGAGGAACAATTAATATTGGTCGTTGCACATATATATCTAATCAAACCTGTCAAAATATACATGCATGGAAATGAATTTGACATTGGTCGTGAATTGTTATAAAATCAGAGAAAATCTCCTATATGAAAATGATATAAATAGCCATTATTAATTTATTAAACTGATATGTTATTTAATAAGAAAGTTTCTTAAATAAATTATTATTGTAATATATTATACATATACCACAATATCTAAAGATAATAAAAATATAGCTAAACAAAAAACATCCCTTTCATTCATTTTATTTAAGTGTCAAATAAAGATTATAATAATATTTTAATTATCACAATTAAAATTAAAAATATTATTATAATATAAATTAATTATATTTAACTTTCCTTTATTTTACTAATTGGTTTATCTAATTGTCCAAATTAACTCTATAATTTTATTCTTTGAAAGGCAGAGTCCTACTTAAATAATTTGAAACATATATAATACTCGAATTTATATACAATTCATATTGGATATTTAACACACACAAGAGAAAATAAATTTAACATTTGCAGATCGATAATGGCACGCACATTCATTAATTGACGGATCTATTTATTTAGGAATTAATCAACTAGGTTCAATCTTCTCTAAAATAAACTAAGTTCAATGAATCCATGCCAGTTGGTTCACTTATATTTTTTTTCCCAAGACTATTATAAAATTCACCTCTTGTCATTATATATATTTATTAATTTGATTTCTTTTGTTAATTAGAAGGGTGCACAAATTCCAATATATAATAGTACAGTAGATATATAGAAGTGATCGATAGGGACGCCAACTAAACCTATGAAGAGTGATATAATTAAACCAACCATTGGATCCCTATCCATCTCTATAAAAAATGTGGACATTGATTGGTTCCAAAATTATTAGTTATTGATTTAATTAATAAATCATTGGTCCCAAATTTAGTTTGAATTCTACATTGACCGGAATCCTTCAAATGCAATCCCTATCTGTCTCCATTGAAAGATATGAATGCGACTTGACTATTAATTCCTAAGTCAACTATATATACTTTTCTTTTACTAAAAAAACTATATACATTTCTTTTGCTATAACTAATAAATAATTTTTTAGTGATCCAAAAAGGTTAGATAGGCCGCCGGCCCAATAGAATAGTTGTCTTTTTCAATGAGGTTTATGTTACTTGCTGAAATATACTACCATTAATTTATAGAAGGATCCACTTACAACATTGGTAAGTTATAATATTTTATAATAATTTAGTTTTGTGATTTTTAAAGTCTAAACAGTCGATCTAAACCATTCAACATGATCTCTATATTAAAATGTGCTTGGACATCAAATTTTAAATTTTTTTTGAATTTTTTTTACTATTTATTAGATATTTTACAAAACTGTTGTTTTCAGTGGTCCATAATTGTCTAAAAATAGCGGTTTAGTAAAATATTTAATAAATAGTAAAAAATTCAAAAAAATGTAAAATTTGATCGCCAAACACATTTTAATATAGAGATCATGTTGAACGGTTTGGATCGACTGTTTGAACTTTAAAAATCGCAAGACCGAATTGTTGTAAGATGTTGTAACTTACAAATGTTATAAGTAGATCCCTCCTCAAATTTATAATAGGCCCCCCCTCACGACTTCGTAGGTTCTGCGATAGTTTTCAATTCTTTTTATAATTATGTCTTTCCATGTCATGCATTTGCATTATCACTGTTAATATATGGGTTGGAAACTTGTAATTGATTGAAAATATATAATCTAATAATTTGACAATATATATTTAAATAATTTTAATAAAATTAAATAATAGAAAGGTTCATAGGCATGTTGTTGGACATAAATTGTTTGTGTATTAAATTTTATTCAACTTTAGTGCCATGTTAATTGATATCATGATCATGATGCAAATCAAATAGTAGAGGATAATAGTAGGAGATGAGTGTTGAATATGCCATCAAATATTGGATATTCCATCAAATATTATTAAATATAAATCATTACACGTGTTAAGTCATTTCATCAAATTCCAGCATTTTTGAAAAATCATGTTTTAATTTTTTTTTTGTCATGATTGTCAAGTTTGCAAGTTTCGTGAGTACTATAAACGATTAGGTACTTCCTACTTTTAGTATTTTCTTTAGATTTTTGGAAGACGACTCTTTTTTATTTACAAACAATATTATTTTATTATTTTTTAACCATCTTTCCAAAATTCGAAAAATAGTAAAGGGCTAAAATGAAAAAAAGACTTCCAATAATTTGCGTTATTGACGTCACATATTTATACGCCATCAATGGCCCATCATCTTATGTCATATCTTACGAATGTAAAAAAAAAAAAATAAACGATAAAAGTGACATCTAACCGGGGGTCCGGATCCCCTAAAGTAACCCAATCTTTGGGTTTTGGATCAACACCGTCCGATTTGAATTCGTCGATCGGGATCATCTCGCGATTCGAATTCGTCGTCGGGATGTGTGCGCTCACTTCGGAGATGGATTTTCACGGATTCGAATCGGACGGTCTCGATCGAAAACCCAAAGATTGGGTTACTTCACTGGATCCGAATTCATCTAACCGGTGAGTCACACTCATCTACAACTATGTCAAGTAGAATCTATAGAAATTTTTTTTTTTTTGAAGGACCTTAGTGAGAAGTAGCTTTATTGCTTGAAAATAAATAAATCCAAATCTGAGTTCTCCACAGCTCCGGTGAAAAGTTCTCTCTTGGAATGAACTTATGCATCTCGATCAGCATCTGTTAAAATCTTATAGATTTATATTCACATGGAAAAAAAAACACCAACCTACCGCCATATTCTAATTGGCCAACTACTTGTGGAAGAAATTTTCCTACTTATCAATTGGGTGAAATTAAAAAAATGTTTAGATAATGATGCAGGATCTTCTAGGCCACTAGTGCTTATAATTAAAATGTTATGTGTTAAGGTGTATATATGTTCTCATTTTTTTTTCATTATTTTCATAATGTATTTTCAAATTTGCTACTGTAATTTTCTATTAAGAAAATAAGTTAATGTTAAAATAATCAAACTTCTCGCAGATCTATGATGCAGTGGTTGCCGATATGACGATCACCTACAACAGATCACAGTATGCTGATTTCACACTGCCGTATGCAACATCGGGCTTGTCGATGGTGGTGCCGGTGAGGAATGAACGGAGCAAGAATGCATGGATCTTCCTCAAACCTCTCAAGGCTGATCTCTGGTTGGGTAGTTTGGCATTCTTTGTTTTCACCGGTGCAGTCATCTGGGCTTTGGAGCACCGAATCAACGATGAGTTCAGAGGACCGCCAGCGAACCAACTCGGCACTGTTTTTTATTTTTCATTCTCTACGCTTGTGTTCGCTCACAGTAAGTTTGATTGCCTCCATCTTTTCCCTTTTCTTTTACTACATAATTTCCCAAAAAGCAATTAATTAGCAATCATCTCTTTCATCACAGAAGGACAAACTGAATTAAAAAATAAATCATGTCACTATCTGCAATTGGATCAATCAAATTATTCAAATATGGTTTCGTTTATGTGGTACAAGCTGTTGTTATCTTAGTAAATATTGAATGACCTTAGGAAAAAGAAAATAGATTTCATGAAAAAAAAAATGTTTTTTGTTTGCAGGTTACACATAGCCTAAGCCATACAACAAATTTCATGAATTTAAAAATTCATTATATAGTTCAAAGAATATGGAAAAAAAAGGGTCTAACAATGCACCTTATTGCAGGGGAAAAAATAATTAGCAACTTATCAAGATTCGTCATAATCGTGTGGGTGCTCGTGGTGCTCATATTACAAGCAAGTTACACTGCTAGCTTGACATCGATGCTAACAGTTCAGCGCCTTACTCCAACTTATTCTGACATAAATGAGCTTGTGAATAGTAAAGAGAAGATCGGTTACCTAGCAGATTCCTTCACAAAAGATTTCTTGCTAAGAATGCGTGTCGACGAAAGTAGACTACTTCCCTTTAAATCACCCGACTCGTATGAAGAAGCAATGTCGAATCACTCCATTGCCGCTATTGTGGACGAGACGCCTTACCTCCAAGTCTTTCTGAACAAGTATTGTGACAACTATACAATGGTCAACCTACCCAACAAGACAAGCGGATTTGGATTTGTAAGTCTTCCTTGCTCGTTACTCTACCAAATCTGCATAGAGTCAAAGAGTATCAGATGAATTAAAATGTTGACGAAAAAAAAATCCAAGTACAAAAATGTCCAAAATTCTGTTTTTTTACGGGTTCAGGAACAAAACCAAATTATAATAATGCTCAAAACAATTATACAGGTATTTCCGAAAGGCTCTTCTCTAGTCACCGACCTCTCTAGGGCAATCCTCAACCTAACCGAAGGGGATACAAGCACAAGGCTAAATGAAAAATGGTTTGGTGAGACATTATCATGTCCGAATCAAGATAGCTACTCTTCCCAAAGCCTCGACATCGTAAGCTTTTGGGGTTTATTTCTCATCACTGGCGTGACATCAGTGTTTTGTTGCCTGATACAGTTAGCTATGTTTGTAAAGCAAAACAGCCACCACATAAGGCACATTACTTCTATAAGTTCTTTCAAATCGAGTCTTCGTTCAGTGGCAAGGATATATGATGAAAAAGACTTATCTAGCCATACATTCCGAAAGGCTCAACTGAGTTCCCCTAACAGTTTACATCCAGGCACCCCTATGAGCATATCAAATCATGGGGGACCATTTTCATCTGAGCGGATGAGTCCTGTCACAGATGAGGCGGAAATGCATGGAAATGCTGGAAATGAAACCCCAAATAATGTAATTATTTAGAGCTTATGTATGCTGCTAAAAATTTAACTTATATAGTATGGAACATATCTTTAGTAATAGTTACGTTAGAACTTAGAAGAACTCTCCTTTGAGTATGGCAGAATTTTGCATAGGTTTCAAAAGGAGACCCAGATATAAAATACTATATTTGTAATTATAACATAATATATAAACTTAGAAAAAAAGGAAAGCAGATTAACTCCCACTTAATAAAGTTCTTGCAAATGACTTTTGGTTTTTCTGTTTGATGTAAAAGAAAAGCAGTCTCATATTGTGACATATTTCTGTTAAAATCCATAATTTCAATATAAAAAAGGTGCAAATAGAAGAAAAAAAAATGATAATCATCCCCGGGCACACAATAAGAAAAATACATCCACCACATGGCCCAAAATGATGAGGATAGATTGTCAGAAGTCTCAGCCTTCACCTGGTTCCCTGCTATTTCCTTGTCAGTGAATTTGTTGGGGAGGCCAAAGAATACCAACCAGCTAGGAAGGAACCTACCATCTACTTAGAAGAGGGGGATCAAGATTATTAAAATAATTTGTTATCCGAGTGAGGCAATGGTAATATGCATATTACGGTTAACACGCGCTATTGATTCATATTTCTATTTTTAAAGTTCAAAAAATCGATATGAATATTTACTTCAAGACAAAATTTTACATTGGTTAGTTTTTTTTTTACTATATTTTTAGATAGATAAAAAATCACTCCATTATCATACCATTAAAAAACTCAAGTCTTGACTGAACCCTTAGTCCTCATCTCGATGACCTCCTTTTTCTTCGGTCCAAGTCTTTGTTTAATGTTGAGTACTAACCAAACTGAACAAAGAATCTTTAGTTGAGTCCAGATCCTCTCAATTTCAACAGAATCTTTTTTTTTTGTGAATTACTGATAGAGCCTATCAGATGTACATGAAAAGAATACAAACATCATAGACCTCATGAAACAGCTACAGCTAAATATTAACATACACTCTAATCTCCAAATTCAACAGAATTTTAGCCACATCCTTCCTTCCTGTATGGCTCTGTCTGCCACCCATCTTGGGTCCCTCTGCTTGCCTTCGGAAAATCTTTATGTTTCGTTCTTTCCACACGAACCAGATTTCAACAGAATCTTTAGTTGATTTAATTAAAATAAAACATCTGAATATATAGGCATATAGCACTATGCTGCATTGGTTTCTATTCTCTTCTTGTGATTTCCAATTAAGAATTCTTTCAATTAATGCTAGATTCCGGGGACAGTTTAAATGTTTAATTCACATAATTACATTGTTTACTAAACTAAAGACTGAACACAGTTTCTTCCGGTCATTGAATCCCGGGACTCAATTCTTTTATGACTTCAGATCTAACATAGGACAACTCAATATTTTTAATAGCCAATGGAGAAGAAACAAAACTTGGACCACTAACTCTGTTTTCTTCTTATTTGTATTTTTTGTGTCTTTGCTGATATCCCAAAGCAGTCTCCCTATTGCATAAATCGCTCTTCCACATTACTGGTTCTACAGGATTTGAACCCTTTTTGCACTACCCCATACCTTCCTAGGTATGAGAGACCCAAAAACACACCAAGATACTAAAAAGAAGCACATTTGCTTCCTTTGGAGATCAATGGAATAGTTTGTAACTTGAGATAATTGAGCATTAGAATGCTGAAACCACCCAAAGAAATTCTCCAAGTGTGCACCTCTATGTATATGTATAAATAAAAATTGATTATCTACGTTGTCAGTTGTACAAGAAAAGCCACACAGAAAAATCAACCTGCCTAATTTGAGTATATCGACTGTTTGCATAGAGAGAGGGTGGTGCAATGGTCTGCTTTCATGATCTTGTCTAATTTGTATAAAACACGTCGCCTCAAAACCATGTCAGCATCATCTTCTTGCTGTTCCAAACCTGCAAACAGCAGCTGCAACTCAAACGAATTACTGGTCATTGTACATGGTTAATCGAATAATTATGCATAGCCAGGAACTAGATGTGCACGGGCATGGCTCCGGTGTTGTGGTATAAGGGGAACTGAACTTGTGCAATTCAGTTCGCATCAAACCAGACCTAGGTGCAGGAGCCTACAGTTGGCCAAGTCGAGAAGGAGGCGTGGTATTAATAAGTTACACATGGATCAGGTTCGCTTAGAGACTCAGGCAAATAGTCGAACACCTTACGTGCACTACGTAGACGGGGTTGGTGTGGCTACTGTGAGATGAATCGTGGTTGCTTTCATGTACTGCAAAATCAATGACGGGCTTTAGGCCCATGGGCTTCATACCGTTGCTTTCATTTAAAAGATCAGCTTTTAATTTTTTTATTAGCGGTAGAACTTTCATCAAATTCCAGCATTTTGAAAGATCAGCCTTTAATTTTTCTTTTATTATTGTCAAGTTTGTAAGTTTCGCGAGCAATATACAAACAATTAGGTACTTCACTATTTTAGTATTTTTTTATATTTGTGGAAGACGACTCTTTTTGATATACAAACAATTATTATTTTTATTTTTTCGACCATCTTTTCAAACTTAGAAAAATAGTAAAATAAATTATAAAATATTAAATTAATTTTCTACAAAATTTTCATATGTAGACTATATTTAATAGTTTGAAGCGACCGTACAAATATAAAAAGACTTGATTTGAACTGTTTGTATTTTACTAAAATTGAAATAACTCGAAATGGTTAGATACTATATAAACTAAATGTTCTCTAGAATTAGGACTGACAACGAGCTGAGCTAGGCTTGATTTGAACTGTCACAGATGAGGTGGAAATGCATGGCAATGCTGGAAATGAAACCCCAAATCATGTAATTATTTAATTAGAGCTTATGTATGTTGCTAAAGAATTAACTTGTATAGTATGGAACATATCTTTAGTAATAGTTACGTTAGAAGAAGTGTCTCATTTGAGAATGGCCGAAGTTTGGATAGGTTTTAATAGGAGCCCCAGATATAAAATTAGATGCTTCTGAGGAAGAACATCTTGGGAAACAAACTGGTAGGGAGTCTGGGTGTAAAGAAGTAGAGCAGGTTAGGTCTGATGGGTTTAAGGATCGTTCGATCTGCTTTAAGATTCGTGCACACGAGTTTTAATCAGACGTGAAAATTGCGGGCGTGAATCTTAACGCAGATCGGATGGTCATAGAACCCATCAAACTCACTTTGAGTTCCGGACCCAAATTGACCTCGTAAAGAAGGAGATTGTGGTGAAGGTTACAAGCACTATAGCTCTGAAGAATCAGACTACGTTTGGATGCACTCTAGAATAGCTAGAATAGCTACTGTTTAGAATAATAAATAAGAACAGCTACTGTTTAAGAACAGTGCTAACTCAAACTATTCGGAATAGTGAAAAAGTTGTTTGGATTGCATATTAGGAATAGAGTAATAATTTATGTGTTAGATTAAATCTTTTTATCAATATGTAATATAAAAATCTTTTTATCCAATACGTAATATAATATTAATTTAATTATTAAATAAAATATTAGATTAAATATAATATAATATTAGTTTAAATATAATACAATATAATATTAATTTAATTATTAAATGTAATATAATATTATTTTAAATATTAGATTGGTATTAAATAAAATATTAGAGTAAATATAATATAATATTAGATTAAATATAATACAATATAATATTAATTTAAATGTTAAATGTATATAATATTATTTTAAATATTAGATTATTATTAAATTCAATATTAGATTAAATATAATACAATATAATATTAATTTAAATGTTAAATGTAATATAATATTATTTTAAATATTAGATTAGTATTAGATAAAATATTATATTAAATATAATACAATATAATATTAATTTAAATGTTAAATGTAATATAATATTATTTTAAATATTAGATTAGTATTAAATAAAATATTATATTAAATATAATACATATAATATTAATTTAAATGTTAAATGTAATATAATATTATTTTAAATATTAGATTAGTATTAAATAAATATTATATTAAATATAATATAATATTAGATTAATTTTAATACAATATAATATTAATTTAAATGTTAAATATAATATAATATTAGTTTAAATATTAGATTAGTATTAAATAAAATATTAGATTAAATATAATATAATATTAGATTAAATATAATACAATATAATATTAATTTAAATGTTAAATGTAATATAATATTATTTTAAATGTTAGATTAGTATTAAATAAAATATTAGATTAAATTTAATATAATATTAGATTAAATATAATACAATATAATATTAATTTAAATGTTAAATGTAATATAATATTATTTTAAATGTTAGATTAGTATTAAATAAAATATTATATTAAATATAATATAATATTAGATTAATTTTAATACAATATAATATTAATTTAAATGTTAAATATAATATAATATTATTTTAAATATTAGATTAGTATTAAATAAAATATTAGATTAAATATAATATACTATTAGATTAAATATAATACAATATAATATTAATTTAAATGTTAAATGTAATATAATATTATTTTAAATGTTAGATTAGTATTAATAAAATATTAGATTAAATTTAATATAATATTAGATTAAATATAATACAATATAATATTAATTAATTATCAAATGTAATAAAATATTATTTTAATTATTAGATTAGTATTAAATAAAATGTTAGATTAAATATAATATATATTAGATTAAATATAATACAATATAATATTAATTTAAATGTTAAATGTAATATAATATTATTTTAAATGTTAGATTTGTATTAATATTAAAAGCTCCAATCACTATTCCAACTTTTTGTTAGAATAGAGGAACAACGCTATTCTTCTTGTTCCGAATAGCAAGTAGTACGTTTGGTTGCTCAAGCTATTCGAATAGCAATGCTATTCTAAGAATAGCACTATTCTTAGTGCATCCAAACATACCAGAGGATAGCTTCCTCAAAGCTGTTCACCACTTCCTCCATTTAAATTTGTAATTATAACATAATATGTAAATTTAGAAAGAAAAGAAAATCAGATTAACTCCTACTTGACGTTCCTGCAAGTGAATTTTGTTGGTTTTTTGGTGTGAAAAAAGCAGTCTCATATTGCCACATATTTCTGTTAAAAATCTATAATTTCAAAATAAAAGATGCAGATAAAAGCAAAAAAAAAATGAAAATCACCCCCGGCACACAATAAGAAAATACATCAACCACACAACCCAATGTGATGAGGCCCTTGCTCACAGGCACACACATCATATTTTTTTGAGTAAAATAGGGATCAGGTCCCCATTTGATTGATAAATGAAATGTTACATTGGTTATGTTACAAGCCATTCATCATGGTAAAAGATAAGTGAAAAGATCCAGTGAGGAGGTATCACTTGGATCTTGCATAGAGTAGCTAAAAAGAAAATTAAACAAGAAAGTTGAAAGATTTGACTGGCTCCGGCTCGGAGTCTGCATTTCCCCCCTCGTGTTTGATCTGTACCGTGGCCCTCATACCGATCCCTGGTGACAGTATCCCCATTGTTGTTGGATTTGATCTACGAGGTCCACCACCCTGCACTCTGAGTCTCTGAATATCCTAGTGCACCGCTCGCGCCATATAATGAAAGCTGTTATGAGGAACAACGACCGCTCCTTCTTTGTGAATTGTGTGTTGATAATTGGATGAATCGGGTGCTCAAAATTCGGCCTCCTGATGCGAAATGCCGTTGCTATGCGGCTGTATATGATTCGTGACAGTTGACATTTGGCGAAGAGATGTCTAACTGATTCTGCACTGTTTTTGCACATAACACACCGGTTTACTAGCACCATTCCTCTCTTCATGAGATTGTCCACCGTTAAGATTCGATTCAAGATCATAAGCCATCCAAACACTTTAAACCTTGGTGGTGCTGTTGTTGTCCAGACCTGTTTTATTTGGCTGGTGATGAGAGGGCCATCCTTCATTGCCCGGTAAGCCGATTTTACCGTAAACACTCCCGTTTCTGTCCACTTCCATTTGGCGTCGTCCTGCTGTGCAGTTAGCAAGACCTGTGCTGACTGTGCCGTTAGGTCCACACACATCATATTGTACACTCCAAACATATAACCACAATCACTTCTAATTATCCAAAGACAAGCATGATATCTTACACCCGGTACCAGCCCTTGTACCTGTTTCTAATTATCTAAAAGTCTCAGCCCTCACCTGGATCCCGGAAATCTCCTTGTCAGTCAAAGTTAATGGGAGGTGAGAGTACCAACCATCCAGGACAGAGCCTGCCACCTACTTAGAAGGGGGGGGGGGGGTCTAGATTTATTAGAATAATAATTTGTTAACCACCAATTATCATACCAATAAAAAAACTCAGTGTGTATGGAACACTTAGTCTTCATCTCCATCACCCCTTTTTCTCTGGTCAAAGTCTTTGTTTAGTGTTAGTTCAACTCCTCTCCATTTCAACAGAATCTTGAGTTCATCTAATTAAAATCCAAACATCTGAAAAAATAACTTTATGCTGCATTGGTTTCTATTCTTCCGGTCATTGTATCCCAGGACTCAATTATTCAACAAAGGACCACTCAACATTTTTAATAGGCAATGGAGAAGAAACAAAAATTGCAGCACTGACTCTGTTTTCTTCTAATTTTTTGTGATTTTGTCTTTTCTGATATCCCAAAGTAGTCTCCCTATTCCATAAATCTCTCTTCCACAGTTACTGGTTCTACAGGATTCATATCCTTCTTGCACTACCCCATACCTTCCCAGGTATGAAAGACCCAAAAACACAAAAAGATACTAAAAAGAAGCACATTTGCTTCCTTTTTTACATAATGCTCCACATTCCAAACCCAGCATCCACACAACCAACACACACAGCAGCCCCATTCAAGGTGGGGTTAATCCTTGACACCAAATACCCGATCGGTCAGATTGCTCTCACCTCCATAAAAATAGCCATTGCCGACTTTTACACTGTGAATGCAAACTCCACTAAACACCTCGTAGTTGTGCAGCGTAACTCCTCAAGCAATGTCCTTACTGCTGCCTCTTCCGGTATATATATGCCTCATTTTTTTTTTCACATAAGACCTGAGATTCAGTAAAATTCATATACTAAATAGAAAAGTTGCTCCTTCATGCAGCCTTAGAGCTTATTACAGGGGAATCAGTTCACGCAATTCTTGGACCGGATACTGCTTCTGAAGTTGCATTTGTTGCCGATCTTGGAACAAAGGCAAACATACCCATTATATCATACTCAATTACAAGCCAATCAGTTGCCCCCAGTTGCTTCCCCTTCTTTGTCCGAGCTGCCCCAAGTGATGCCCTCCAGGTACATGCCATTGCAGCACTGGTACACGAATATGGGTGGCGCCGTGTCGTGCCGATTTATGAAGATGACGATCATGGAGTAGCACTTCTTCCATTCCTTGTTGATGCTCTGGATAACGTTGAAGCAGTGATTCCGTACCGTTGTGGTATTCGATTTTCGGCGACTGATGACCACATTTCATCTGAGCTCTATCGGCTTCAGACATTACAAACTCGCGTATTTGTCATCCACACATGCGTTCAACTTGCTGTTCGCATTTTAACCATTGCTAACAGGATTGGCATGATGTCCGATGGCTATGTTTGGATTCTGACCGAGGGGCTAACAAGTATTCTCGGTTGGATTGAAAGCAAATCGGTGCAAGGTGTGCTCGGAGTATCCACTCAAATCCCAGATTCAGAAAGGCTAAATGGTTTTAAGCGAAGATGGACACGTCAATTCTTAACTGAAAACCCAGATGCTGACCCTTCAAGAGTCTCATCAGAGCTAAGCAATTATGCTGTTTGGGCATATGATGCAGCATGGGGTCTGGCCCTTGCTGCTGAGTATCTAGGCCTGGTAACAAACTCAACTATTGAAACAAGTAACGGGTACGGAAATCTGTCCACCATGGCTGTATCTGACACCGGGAAAAGCCTTCTACAGGCTCTATTTAGCGTACAATTTGATGGCCTCGGTGGAAAATTTCATTTGGTGAATGGAGAACTAAACATGACAGGAGGATGCCGAATTGTCAATGTGGTTGATGGGAAGGCACAAGAAATCGGTGTTTGGACACAGAAGGAAGGGTTGAAGCGGAGGCACAGGCCTGTGATATGGCCGGGAGAATCAATGGTCGTACCAAAGGGGTGGGACCTGCCAACCAATGGTGAAAGACTTAGATTAGCTGTACCAGGATCAGTAGATCCTGGGTTCGAGTCATTCCTAAATTTGAAGGTGGATAAAACAACGAACCGAACCTTGGCAAAGGGTTTTGTCTTTGACATGTTTGAGGCGGCAGTACGGCAGTTGCCATATGCGCTGTTGTTTGACTACATACCGGTTGAGCATGACAGCTATGATTCACTTGTGGAGTTAGTCGCCAATGGGGTAATTTAGTTTCTCTATTCTCTTATTTCATACATAATTGGTTTCTCTCTGTTTTTTTTTTTTTCTTTTCTTTTCTATATTTGATATTTACTTCCATCTGTATATTCAGTTCCATAATTCCACACACGTCCACACATATACACTTGTTGATTTAATAAATTGTTAAGATAAAACTTTCCCCATGCTTGGTTTATTGATAAAATCTGTTTTCTTAATGAATCAGAAGTATAAGGCCATAATACTTGTTTTTAGTTATGATGAAAATGGGGCACAAGTACAGAGAATAACCCAATAGGATGACCCTCATGTGGGCAAACATACGCAATATAAAATTCTCACATTGTAAAATATGAATAAGATAACACCAACTTGGAGAAGTTGCACATGGGAGTCTTCTGAGAAATGCTTGCCTCGTCTCCCCTTTTTGTTTCTTTCTCCAACAATACTATTGGAGGAAAATTGTTCAGTGCTTATCCTTGCAAAATGTTAATTAATAGTACCATCTGGATCCCTGCAGATGAGAAACAAGTTGACCTCGTTATGCATAAAATAGGATAAGTATTACTTCAACAACTCATCTCTCCTTTCTCTTATTTTCGTGAGAATACAGAAATTTTACATCATATTTTTTAAGCTTTGAAGAGATATTCTTGGTATTAATTTTCCAACATAATCTGTACAAATTAAAATCATAATTGATTTTCAAGGATTCATACAGAAATAACGAAAAAGGTAATAGGGAGCTTAATTATTTGTTGGTAAACTTCTCATGTCTTGTCTTCAGTCCTGCCGTACTAAAACAATTTAAATACTTTCAAGTTAGGCAAGATAAGTATAGAATAAATATAGGTAAGATTCCATTTTCATTGCACCCAAGTACCAAAAGAAAAAATAATAACAAGGTAAGACCAGCTGTATCACAGACAAGATTCCACTCCTAAAGTGTCACATTCCAATTTTTACGGTACTAACCCAATATAATATGGAGTAGTTTTGTCAGGTTAAGCAGTTTAAAAATGACACCACTCAGTTATAAAGAAGGTGATTATAAATTTGTGGATAGTAGGCATAGTTCCCAGCAAAAGGAGCTGTAACCAAATGTACCATATAGATAAATACTGACATTCAATTTATTCACTGTTGGTGTTGTCATTGTTGGACATTTATTGAATTTTCTGCGTCTCTGTTTTGAACACAAATTACCATGATTCTAATTGAGAATATGTCTCTATTCAACTTTAGAGTTACGATGGCATTGTAGCCGATATGACTATCACGGCTGAGCGGTCCATGTTTGTTGATTTCACTCAACCATACAAGCAAACTGGCATTTCAATCGTGGCTCCAGCAGTAACAGACAAGGGCAGCAAGAGTACATGGGTCTTCACAAAACCACTCAAATTAAATTTGTGGGTCATCAGTGGAGCCTTCTTTATTTTCACAGGAATTATCATCTGGTTAATGGAACATCCAGTGAACGAAGAATTTAGAGGGCCACGGTCGAGACACCATGGCACCATCATCATCTTCGCATTCTCCACACTAGCTTTTTCGCACTGTAATCTACTCTCTTCATTTAATTTCTTGCAAATTGTTCCTATATTTGCTAAAAGTAAATTACTACCTTGAACGGACTACCAATTTGCTGTATCCGGTCATGGCCAAATTGATAGGGTTCTTGTACCAACAATAATGTTACTTAGGCAAAATCACTAACATCTGTTGTGCAGCAGAAAACAGACCAATACCAGTACTGGTACAGGCAGAATTCACACCAATTTCAGCAAGAAACACGATTAAAGACAACCAGAAACAAACACACAAATTTTAATACCAGAGACACTTTAATTGATGAATATCAAAGACTTGTACTTTACAAACTATACACACACATCTTAATCTTGCACAAGTTGCTCAGCCGGGAACTCCACTGTTCTCAGGGGGGGAGGAAGACTTTCAACTTATGGGGCTCAAATACGCAATGAGAGCCAATCATATAATTTTTTCACAAAAATACCGGGTCAAATTTATAGTATCCTCAGCATTTTACTCTAAATTATACTATAAAATCATGTGTAAGCACCATATTTTTAAAATAAATAGGTGTCAGTTGACCCCATTCACCCAAGGTGGATCTGCCACTGACTGTGATGGCTCAATAGGAGCTTGTACCAGTCTTCAATGCCAGCCTATGCATTTCTGTCTCCTTTTACTTTCTCTGCCCCTGCTCTCTTTTAACCAAGATAAACAGAACTTAGAGGGCTAGGCATCAAGCTTGTAGAACACCATAGGACTTACTACAAAAATACCAAACAGCTCTATTTATCCCTCTTTTTCAAAATGGAACCTAGACTTAATAAAATATTGATATAGCCCTCTCTACTAAACTGACCCAAAATTAGCCCAAATCGATTTGGGCTGGAATGACAAGGGAGCCAACACAAATCAAACTGGTAGTCTGGTACTGAATATGCACCAATTGGCAAAAGAAAGTAACTCACATGCAATTTCCATTGTCTTTTATTTAGTTTTTTCGGTGATACTCATCCTCTGGGACTTCCATGCTATGTTGAGTTTACCATCTTTCCCAGCTATTATGAACAATTGGCATGCGATTCAAACAATATATCGTTCCGATAGGAGGGTCTCTAATTTGTTTTGTTTTTTCTCCTTGTATAACATAGCGGAGAGGATGCGGAGCAACTACTCACGAGTTACCCTCATCGTGTGGTTGTTTGTTGTTTTCATCTTGACCAGCAGCTACACTGCCAACTTGAGCTCGATGTTGACCGTAAAACAACTCAAACCATCTGTCTCTGATATCAATGACCTAAAAAATAGTGCAGCTAGCGTGGGATATCTGCAACCTTCATTTGTAAAGGATAATTTACTGAAGTTGGGATTTGATAAGTCGAGGCTCGTGCCATTAAAATCGCCTCAGGAGTATGCGGATGCATTGGCAAGTGGCCGTGTTGCTGCCATTGTAGATGAGACTCCATACCTTGAGGTGTTTATAAATGACCATTGTGATGGCTATGAAATGTCAAGCGAGATTTACAAGACAGGCGGGTTTGGATTTGTGAGTCTGTCTTTTTTTAATATAAAAATCCTTGCATACACGGTATTAAATTTGGACTTCCATGCTGGCCTTATATACCAGTTGAGTTATGCAGCAGTAATACTCCTTGGATTTGGGCCAGAATCTAATATTAATGCTAAATTAACCCTCAATCATTCAATTATATAGATAGTTAACACCATGGAAAATGATAGAACCAAAGAAAACTGAAAAACAACCTAAATATCAGGCAAGACAATGAAACCGAGAAAACTGGAAAACTGCAGTATTACTCCAGGTATAATAATATATTGAGCATTCTATGGGATTCATTCAGGGTTGTTATGCACATTTGCAGACCATGCCAATAATGGAACCTACTGGTAAAGAAACATATCTGGTACAGCAAGAATTCATACCACTCAGCTTATGGGTGTAAATGGAAAGATTGGTTGGATAGATGGCACTTGCCTTCCTTTTTTTTTCTTACAAAAAACTATGTGCATCAAACATATCATATGATCATGCATTAATTTTCTGACTCCTACCTCTACCAAATGTTTGCATTAAATTATTAGGTCTTTCAGAAAGGTTCAATGCTAGCCGCTGATCTCTCAAGAGCAATACTGAAAATAACCGAGACCGACGAGAGCTCTTCTATACAACAAAAATGGTTTGACCTAGACCAGAATACTTGCTCTTCCGGAGACAGCTCACTCTCATCAAAACAACTCGGTTTAGACAGTTTTGTAGGCCTATTTTGTATAACTGGTGCTATATCGAGCCTGTGTTGTGTCATTTTTCTTATCAAGTTTTACATCCAAAATAAGAAAGAGTTGAGGGAAATTGTAGCGAACAATCCCTGGAGAAATTCACTGCACAAAATTTGGAAGCTCTTTTATATGAAGCAGCTAGATGAGACGAGCAATTCTTCTCGAGCATCTAGTGTGTAGGGTGAAAGTATAGTTTGGTAAGTTACTAAGGTTTGTAGTCTAAATTCATTATGATCGCATAAGGTTAGGTTTAGAAGTTATGTAGCCGAAATTTCAGCAGTATGCAGAGCATTTACTTCTGTTTTTCATATCTTTTTCATATTAACCGGGCATGTCCATTCATTTTTCTTCCTTTCTTTTATGCTTGTACACTCTAGCCAGCTCTACGACATGAACCATGTGAGGTGTAGGGAAACTACAATAGACTATGCATTTTCCTATTAGAATTTACATTTTACAAGCTGATATATTTTTATGGAGCCACAAAAGAATGAGTCCCCTTGGAGCTTAATGGAATAGTTTAGAATGAGTCCCTATCTGAAACCACCGAAAGAAATTCTCTAAGCGTGCTCCTCAATGTATTTGTATAATGAAATCGATTATCTATGCTGTCAGTTGTACAAGAAAAACCTTTAACTGGAAGAAGAAAAGACAAATTAACCTGCCTAATTTGAGTATATAGACAGTTTGCATAGAGAGAGTGTGGTGCAATGGTTTACTTACATGGTCTTGGCTAATTTGAGTATAAAACATGTTGCCTCAAAACCATGTCAGCATCATCTTCTTGCTGTTCCAAACGTGCAAAACAGCAGCTGCAACTCAAACGAGTTGCTGGTCATTGTAAAAAAAAATCGAATAATTATGCATTTAGCCAGGAACTAGATGTGCACGGGCATGATACCGGTGTGGTGGTATAAGGGGAACTGAATTTGGCAGTTCAGTTCGCATCAAACCAGACCTTGGTGCAGGAGCCTACAGTTGGCCAAGTCAAGAAGGAGGCGTGGCATTAATAATTTAATAGGATGCATATGGATCAGGTTCGCTTAGAGACAATGGCAAACAGTTGAACACCTTACGTGCACTACGTAGACGGCGGTGGTGTGGCTACTGTGACATGAATTGCTTTCATGTACAGAAAAATCAATGATGGCCTTTAGGCCCATGAGCTTCATCCCGTTGCTGCCTTCTAACGATGAGGCACGGTCAGCCCTTCCAATTCATTTCAGTTGGTTTAATGATAAGTTTCATTTGACACTTCAGATCTGAATTCGATGAGAAAAGTGATCTGGAAGAAATTTATTATTGGCTGGTACAATGATGTAACCCCGTTAACCCGCTGGCTTCTCATTTGCTTTTGACGAACTTAACCCTTCCTTAACCGAGAAACACGCTCCCTTTACCGAAAATAAATCTGCTGCGATTCCGAGGTAGATCGCAGGAACCTGCGATCCCATCTCAAATGTTGGTCTTTATCGAGATGCGTGCGTGAAAATTTACTTTTTAAGAACGTTTTTGAGATCCGCGCTCGAGAAAATTTGAACCGTTGATCTCGGCTGTGATTCTCGGGGAATCACAGGACCCTGCGATCCAATCTCATTTGTTGGTCTTTCTCGAGATGTGTGCATGAAAATTTATTTTTTGAAAACGTTTCCGAGATCTGCGTACGGAAAAATTTGAACCGTTGATCTCAGAATTTCAGAAACCTGTGATCCCTCTCAGAATCGCAGCAGATTTGGACTCACTCGCCCATACACATTTTTTTAGTGTTAACAATTAAATTCCTCTTTCTTCACTTACACACTGTTTTCATGTTCAACAGTGGCGGAATTATGTAGAATCAGAAAAAAAAAATACTTGTCTATGACTAAAAAAAAATTCAAAAATATACTTCTATTTTTATAGTTTATTCAGAAAAAAAATATAGAAATATACTTAAAATTTGAAAAATTATAAAATTATGTCTCATTCAAAATTTTTTCTCAAAAAAGATTACCTATTATGATATTACTGAAAAGAAGAACAAGAGTTAATTAATTTACATATATTGTATTTCAGGAGCGTTATTTCCATGGTAATGAACTAATGATTCTAGCAATTATAATAGCCATTCATTTCCGCCCCCTCCAAATTAGCCTAGTTATTTTGTGGTCTTCTTAATTTCCCAGTTGAAAAATCATCCATGCATTACGTTCCTTTCAAAGATTCCATGACCCTACAGCGAGTAGGGCTGCTAATGAGCTGAGCCGGTTCATAAGCCAATGAGTTGAACAGCTCAATAAATTGTATTGAGTCAAGCTCTAATGTAAATAAAACCCGAACTCGACTCGGCTCATATTTTATTACTCAAACAGGGTGGAGCCCGAGCTGAGCCGAGCCGGCTCATGAGCCAAGGAGTCTCTTATCTTTAAATTGAAAATAATCAGTTCTGTTGTGATGAATGCAAATTGCGAAGGGAACATCCGTACGGCGTACCTGTGAAACTGGCAAACTGCTGCCATGCAGATGCAGTCGCTCTCCAGTCTCAATGTTCCATAAAACATGACACTTGGATGTGCTAGGGTTAGTTATAATTATTGCCTATCTATCGAAAATCTGGTCCAATTATTCTTATGCACCCACTCAAAACATAAAATATTTTTAACTTATGTCTCATCTCATCCAATATTTCTAACTATCTCATTTCTTGTTTTGTTTTAATTAATCATTTGAATAGACAGGGGAATTTTATAACAGAGTCGCATATATGTGTGGGTAGTAAGGATTTTAGAAAATACCCAACAACATTTAATTATGCAAAATGTTGAATTCAAATGTGTGGGTAGTAAGGATTTTGTAACAGTTTTGTTTGGTGTCAGTACTCAATCGCAATTTTGTAGTATATGAAAACAATCAATCCTGTTGTGCTCTCTGTTGAAATTTGCTTTGCCGTGGCACATTTGTTTCATTCAGACTGCTTGGTTATGTTTGATTTGCGGGAATAGTTTAGATAAGGTTATGACATGAGTTAAGCTCGCGAGTTATGAGCCGAGTTTGAGCCGAACTAAAGGCTCAAACTCATTAAATTGAGCCAAACTTTTTTCTTCAAGACCGAGCCGAATCCGAATTGAGTCTGTTTAGTTATATGACGAGCTGAGCTGAGTTTTGAGCCGAACTTGACTCATTAGCAGTCCTGACGGCGAGTGTCTATTTATTTAGTATAATTAAATATCTATCCATATCCATTAGACATTTTTTCTTGTGCGGTCATTATCAGCTGGCCCACTTGTGGAATTCGTATACAGTAGGGTACTGTACAAGATAATTATTTAGAATGATTCTCTAATTAGGAGATCCGGACTATTTTTTTTAACTTTGTACGAATCTCAAGGCCCAAATAATACTGCTTAGTCCGAATCTCAAAACGGTGTAAAATAGTGAGTCCCACCATGAAATTCTACGATAGTATCATACTGGTCCCCACTTGGCACTTGTGTCTATCTCTTAAAGTTAGTACGGCTAACTAACTTACCGGAAGAATTACCTGACGCAACCGGAAATTACAATGGAACCCCACAAACCGCGTAAAAGACCTCAGAGGATTCGTCATAACGGAATCTCTTCATTGGAAAAGAAAAGAAAACCAATTTATTTTAAAACTAGTGACGTTGTCATCTGCATTGATTATTCGTCCTGAGAATATAACGATAGGTAAATTGATTCGATAATTCCAAAGTAGATGCAAGTACACAAAATCAACCGTTTTTTTTATTAATCGAAATTTAAATAAATAAAATTTCGCCAAAGGGGATGGTTATGCTGCAAATTTGAAATCTAGTTAAAACGGGACAATTTATTCTGACTCCAGCGGACGAGACAATTTAACCCGTCCCGCTTATCCCAAATTTAAACCACCCAACTAAATTAACTAAGCAAAAAAGGAAAAAAAAAAATATATGGGACGGTAAAATTCACCCCGTCCCAAGTGATAGGACTTTTGTTAGGATTTATGAGTCCCGATGTTTTTGTTTGTACATTGGGATCGTAGTTCATGTATCTATTTCCTTAGATTATGTTTTATTATCATGTGGATTGTATGGATTGATATGTATATGTATATTTATAAATTGTATGACTGATGCTCGATTTTATATTATTCACGCTTCTGCAGTTCATTTATATTGGTATTTGTTTAGCTTTGCGTGTTTATTGATTTAATAAACACGAGACGAGGACTGATAATGTCTTAATCCGGAATTTCCGGTTTAGGGTGTGACACTTACGGTGTCAAGCCTACAATTTCCTAGTTCTTTTAAACAGATGAAACAGTTGGACATTTTGAGAATTACATTTGGAAAATTATCGACTTTATAATGCTCAGATTACATGCTTGAGACACCATAACAGTAGTTTCTTGGCTTAAAGTTGTAGGTCTTATAACCAACATAGTTTTCCCACTTTTCTGATCAAATTTTCTATTGCTACATAGGAGTTTAGTTTAAAAGGATTGAATTTTACTTGTTTCACTGTATCTCCAAGATATTTCAACATCTCATTGGAGCATTTCATCAAACACCTTTGATACTAGCAATTCAATTAACTTCACCAGTCAATTACATGGCAACTCACCCAGGCCCACTTAAGATAATTTTTTTGACAAAATACTCTTGTGGGTCCCAATTTTTTCCCTCCATCACCATACCTCTTCCTTCCTCCAAGTTACTTTATTCCCCCTCCTTTCTTCTTTTTCCTTTCTCCTTCCTCAATTGTGTTTTGGGTTATTGAGCACACATTTTTTGGAATAACCTTGTACCTTTTGTTTTTTGTCCATAAGTATCATATATTGATTCTACTTTTAATTAGTAGTTTGTTAGTCTAAGTGAATAGATTTTGACTCAAAAACAAAAAATATTTTGACTAGAAGTTGCCACTGAAAGTAAAATAATTATTTTGACTATATATTAATATTTTGAATGAAAATAATTGTTTCCGGTAATATATTTTGCAATGTTATTATTTTGAAATGCAAGCTCAAATAATAAACTTGATTAATTATTAATCTTTTCTATGACACGATTGATGCATGCGCATTAAATTTATAATTTCAAGATTCTCTTGTAATGCAAGGCTAACTCCAAAAAATTATTTTTGTTTCCAGAAAAGTTACTGGTGAACAATTTTAATGTTTTCTACTGAATCCTAATTTTCTACAGAGCGGTACTATTTCTCTGCCTTCTTAATAAATAAAAACAGATGGCTCAGAACCCTCAAACTAAAATTCCTTCCAAACCAAATATAAACGGTTGTTGGACACTTATAGTCATTTGACAGCATTGAAAATAAATTTTGAGGATATGCACAAATAAAATACTAACTTTTATTTCATTCAAATTTACGTTGAAAAAACAATAATAAAAAAACATTTATCTATGACCCAAGTAAAAAAAAGAAGAAGCTATCATGCGCAACCACATAAAAAAATTAGAATAATTATATTACTCCCCACACTTCTATATATCTCCCCTCTGTCCCCGCAGCAACATTAAAGAAAAATTGTACTATAGTTTCCATTAATTATTAGTCCACTTTTTCAATCCTCACACTCGTCCTTCGTCAACTTCATAGGTATAAATACTTGGAAGATAAAAAATTAATACTTGCAAACTAAGATATTAATATTTACATGCGTAACTTGATATGACTACCTCTTTTCCAGTTCCTCAATGGTTTCCGCATCAACATTCCTCTAATAAAGTAGTGAGGAGCCTGCATCCCCGCATGAACCTTCTCCAATTGTCCATACATCATCCTTTCTCTAACAAAAATAGTTCACCACATAAGTATAAATACTTCAATGCATAGGTATAAATACTTGTAATACTTGATATTAATATTTTCAGATGTCAGCCAGTGTCATATATAAAAAATACTTGCAAGTAAAGGTATAAATACTTGCACGATGAGATATAAATACTTGTGTGACGAGGAGCCCGAAAGTACATCATTATGAATCTCATTTAAAAGATAAAATTACGTAGAAGACGTTTGTGATTTTAGATTCGCAAAATTCCTCATAGATCGTCAAAAATGTGGACGAGATTAAACGGAGAAAAAAAAATCCAACTCTAAAAATGTGTATGATCTCTCCCATGTAGTTTGAGTGGTCCCCTCATATAGTTGGAGAGACAATTATTTATGTAAAAATTGTTCACCTTATAGGTATAAATATTTTTGTTCATAGGTATAAATACTTCTGTGCATAGGTATTAATATTTTAGAAAAAAAAATCAGTGCTGGAGTTTTTGTGGTCCCCATGATAGTTATGGAAGTTAAGTGGGAGGATAATAGGAGGATGAGAGTGCGGGGACAATTATCAGGATCCAAAAAATTAACATGTTGCATAGAGCCTATAAAAGTAAAAACACTTTCCAATATAAAAATTATTAAATGTTCACATACATAGAAATAATTTCAAATTTGAATTGTGTGTCGTCAAGTTTGATTAGCACTTCTGAGTTACAAAATTTGTTCGACATTGTTGTTGATGTCAAGAAGAAACAACAATTCACATATTGAGGCGTCATGTATTTAGGAGTGTTAAAATACCTGTGCACACCAGCTTCTCTTGCTCTACCTTCTGGTGCAACTGAAACATTAACCTAAAGTATTCTCTAAATGATCCATATAGAGTGAAACATTCATTGAGGAATAAAGAGCAAAACTATGTTTTTTTTTCAAACTCATTAGAAAAATCAATCAACAAGTATGGGATGTATCTGTTATTGACAAAAACTGAGTGCTCAAGATTTTTATTGAGCACATAAAAAATATTTTAGCCTGTTCTAGTGAAAGTAAAAGCTGTCTTTTGTCAAAATACGATTGATGTAGGAGAAATAAGAAAGAAAGAAATTGACGTAATTGGGAGGGAGGGGAAAGGAGGGGCAGGAAGGGACAAGTTGGGGTTCACAAGAATATTTTGTCGAAAAATTTGGAGGACGGGTATTTTGTTTGTTGATTTCAAAAGGAGGTTGTTTTTGTAAAATATCTTTATTGATTAGCGGTAGAACTTTCATCAAATTCCAGCATTTTTGAAAGATCATGTTTTAATTATTATTTTATTATCATTGCCAAATTTGTTAGTATCGTAAGCACTAGTATAACTTAACGATTAGGTACTTAACTATTTTTAGTATTTTTTAGATTTTTGGAAAACGACTCTTTTTGATATACAAACAATTATTATTTAAATTTTTTTAACAAACTTTTCAAAATTACAAAAATAGTAAAATTAATTTTAAAATATTAAAATTAATTTTCTACAAAATTTTAATATGTAGACTATATTTAATAATTTGAAGCGACCTACAAATAAAAAAAGACTTAATTTGAAGTGTTCGTATTGTACTAAAATTGAAATAACTCGAAATGGTTAGATGCTTATAAGCTAAATGATCTCTAGAATTAGGACGGACAACAAACCGAGTAATGTGTGGCTATGAGTGAGTTAACATTAGAGTTGGAGATAAAAAAGTGGCTAGTGGCTCGCTCGTTTTCAGACCGAGTCAGAAACGAACGAGCCATGAGCTGCATGAATTTTTGACACCCCGCTGACAACGAGTTGAGCTACACGTAGCTCGCTCGCTCGTTTCCAAATTGAACAAGCCACGAGTGAGCTAACATTAATGTTCGAGTTAAAAAAGTAACGCATAGCTCACTCGTTTTCGGACCGAGCTTGAGCAAGCCATGAGCAGCGAGCTTTTTTGTCACCTCTACCCAGAACAAATACCATCTTTGTAATTTGGATCCAGGGCCGGAGGGGATAAAGATTTAGGAACAATTTTTTTTACTGTTTTCCCTAATTTAAATAATGTAAAGGGCTAAACGAAAAAAGACGTCCAATAATTTGCGTTATTGACGTCAATTTCCCAAAGGCTTTCGTCGTATTTATACGCCATCAATGGCCCATCATCTTATGTCACATTACAATAAATACCAACCTACCGGACCGCTCATTAAATGTCACATTAAAATTCTATTCGGCCTACTACCTATGGAACACATTTTCCTACTGATCAATTGGGTGTTGGGGTGTCAATGATACTCTTTTAGCCATTTACCCTACGTACCGTATTCGTTAATACGGGTATGCGGGTATGGATAAGGTTTTTTTTCGTTAGCTTATCGGGTATGGGTAAAAAAAAATTTCATTAGCTAAACGGGTATGAGTATGGATAAAGACTATTTCGTACCCATTACTCTATAGGGTAATTATATAAAATAATATTATATGATAATGTTTGAGTAATAATTAGTGATGGTAAAAATTATTTTTGTGATATTTCATATAATAATATTTTTGTCATAATTAGTGATGTACATTTGTTATTTAATATATGTTTTTTGCTATAAGAAAAATGTTAAAACGTATTACTTTTATTTGCATGTTTGTTATTACGTTAAATAATTGAATTTGTTCGAATAGATATTAGTGTTTCAAATTCTCTTGCTTTATAAAAAAACAATTTAGTTGAAATTGATTGTACATTTGTTTTTTTTATTAGTAATGTGATTGCATATGTGTGTAATGATGAGTTTTGATATTTTATATGTAAAACATAATAAAATTAATTATTATATTACTATTATTATTCGTTAACCACCCGTTACCGTTTCGTTACTCGATAATTTTAACGGGTATGTGTAGAGTAAGATAAGGTCAATTATTAATGAGTAAGGGTAGGGTATGGATAAGATCAATTCTTAGTAGGTATGGGTATGAAAATGCTTCCACCCTACCTGTATCATACCCATTGACACCCCTAATTGGGTGGAATTAGAAAATTGTTTAGATCCTGATGATCTTCTAGGCCACTAGTGCTTATAATTCAAATGTTGTGTTAAGGTGTATATATGTTCTAATTTTTTAATTAATTGGACTATAGCCATAAACTACTACTACTCCACATTCAATTCTGTTTTCATAATGTATTTTCATTTTTTCCACTGTATTTTGTATTAAGAAAATAAGTTAATATTAAAATAATCAAACTTCTAGCAGACCTATGATGCAGCAACCCAATACCACATAGGTTAATTTTTTTTTTTCAAAATCATACAAGTTAAATTTTATTTTCAGGTAGGACAATAACCCAATACTATTAGGTTAATTTTTTTTTTTTTTTGCAAATTCCAAAATAGAGCATATGTCCAACTCTGGACTATAGTTGGACTATACTGGCTCTGCCACTGTTGGGGATGTGAGAGAGTACCAACCACAGGACAGAGCCTGCCACCTGTCTAGAAAGCTCAGTGTGAGTTCAGCTCCTCTCCAGGTCAAAGTCTTTGTTTAATGTGAGTTCAGCTCCTCTCCATTACAGCAGAATCTTGAGTTGATCTAATTAAAATCAAAACATCTGAAAAAATAACACCATGCTGCATTGGGTTTAATTCTTCTCTTGTGAATTCCAACCCTGAGACAGTTTAAATCATACAATTTCATTGTTTAATAAACTAAGATAAGACTTAACACAATTTCTTCCTGTCATTGCATCCCAGGACTCAATTACTTAATTACCTCATATCAATTAAGGACAGCTCAACATTTATAAGGCAATGGAGAAGAAAATAAACTTGATGCACAGAAACTGTCTTCGTCTTTATTTTTTTTTGTCTTGGTTGATATCCAACAGTAGTCTCCCTATTGCATATATCCTTCTTCCACATTGTACCCTTCTTGCACTACCCATTACCTTCCCAGGTATGAGAGACCCAAAACCACATCAAGATACTAAAAAGAAGCACATTTACTTCCTTTTTTACATAATGCTTCACATTGCCAACCCAGCATCCACACAACCAACACACACAGCAGCACCATTTAGGGTGGGGTTAATCCTTGACACCAACTACCCGATCGGTCAGATTGCTCTCACCTCCATCAAATTAGCCATTGCCGATTTTTACAATGCCAATGCAAACTCAACTAAACAACTCGTAGCTGTCCAGCGTGACTCCTCAAGCAGTATCCTTACTTCTGCCTCTTCTGGTATATGCCTCATTTTTTCACTTAAGACCTGTGGTTCAGTGAAATTCATATACTAAATAGAAAAGTTGCTCCTTCATGCAGCCTTGGAGCTTATTACAGGGGAATCAGTTCATGCAATTCTCGGACCGGATACTGCATCTGAAGTTGCATTTGTTGCTGACCTTGGAACAAAGGCAAACGTCCCCATTATATCATACTCTGTTACAAGCCAATCGGTTGCCCCCTGTTGCTTCCCCTTCTTTATCCGAGCTGCCCCAAGTGATGCCCTCCAGGTATATGCCATTGCAGCACTAGTACAGGAATATGGGTGGCGTCGTGTCGTGCCAATTTATGAAAATGACGACCATGGAGTAGCACTTCTTCCATTCCTTCTTGATGCTCTGGATAACGTTGAAGCAGTGATTCCGTACCGTTGTGGTATTCGATTTTCGGCAACTGATGACCACATTACATCTGAGCTCTATCGGCTTCAGACATTCCAAACTCGTGTATTTGTCATCCATACATGCGTGCAACTTGCTGTACGCATTTTTACCATTGCTAACAGGATTGGCATGATGTCTGAAGGCTATGTTTGGATTTTGACCGAGGGGCTAACAAGTCTCCTCGGTTGGATTGAAAGCAAATCGGTGCAAGGCGTGCTCGGTGTATCCACTCAAATCCCAGATTCAGAAAGGTTAAATGGTTTTAAGCGAAGATGGACACGTCAATTCTTAACTGAAAACCCAGATGCCGACCCTTTAAGAGTCTCATCAGAGCTAAGCAACTATGCTGTTTGGGCATATGATTCAGCATGGGCTCTGGCCCTTGCTGCTGAGCATCTAGGCCCGGTAACAAACTCAACTATTAGAACAAGTAACGGGTACGACAATCTCTCCACCATGGCTGTATCTGACACAGGGAAAAGCCTTCTACAGGCTTTATTACGCGTACAATTTGATGGCCTCGGAGGAAAATTTCATTTGGTGAATGGAGAACTAAACATGACAAAAGCATGCCGAATTGTCAATGTTGTTGATGAGAAGGCACAAGAAATCGGTGTTTGGACTCAGAATGAAGGGCTGAAGCGGCGGCTCAGGCCTGTGATATGGCCGGGAGAATCAATGGTTGTACCAAAGGGGTGGGATGTGCCGACTATTGGTAAGAGGCTCAGATTAGCTGTACCAGGATCAGTACATCCTGGCTTCAAGTCATTCCTAAATTTGAAGGTGGATAAAACAACGAACCGAACCTTGGCAAAGGGTTTTGTCTTTGACATGTTTGAGGCAGCAGTACGGCAACTGCCATATGCTCTGTTGTTTGACTACGTACCAGTTGAGCATGTCAACTATGATTCACTTGTGGAGCTAGTCGCCAATGGGGTAATTCAGCTTCTCTACTCTCTTATTTCATAAATAATGGGTTTCTGTCTCTGTTTTTTTTAAATCGTTACTTCTTTCTGTTTATTCAGTTCCATAAATCCACACAAATGTTCACACCCATACACTTGTTGATTTAATAAATTTTAAAAGTATAAGTTTTGTCATGCTTGATTTTATTGATAAAATCTGTTTTCTTAATGAAACAGAAAATTAAGACCATTATTCATGTTTTTAGTTCTGATGCAAATGGGGCTTAAGTACAGAATATAACATTAAAATAAATTTTAAATGTCTGTTGCTTAACCATTGCACTTTCGCTCCTTTTTTGGGGGTGTCAGTAGAATGCAAATATGAGGAACCTTCAAGTGGGCAAACATATGCAATATAAAATTGCCACATTGTAAAATATGAATAAGATAACACTAATTTGCAAAAGTTGCACCTGGGATTCTTTCGACAAATGTTTACCTTGTCTCCCCGTTTTGTTCCTTTCTCCTACAAAATACTATTGGAGGAAAAAATTTCAGTGTTTATCCATGCAAAATGTTAATTTAAAGTACTATCTTGATTCCTGCAGATGAGAAGCAAGTTGATTTTGTTATGCATGAAGCATGAAAAATATTACTTTTACAATTCATCTCTCATTTTGCTCATTTTCAGGAGAATAAAGAAATTTTACATTATATTTTTTAAGCTTTCAAGAGATATTCTTGGTATTAATTTCCAACATAATGTGCACAAGTTAATACCATAATTGATTTTCAAGGGTTCATATGATATTATGAGATATTGACAGGATTAGGCAAATAATCAGAAATAAAGAAAAAGGTAATAGGCAACTTACATATGTCATCTTGTCTTCAGTACTGCAGCACTAAAACAATTGAAATACTTTCAAGTTAGGCAAGATAAGTATAAAATCAATCTAGGTAAGATTCCATTTTAGTTGCACCCAAGTACCCAAAAAAAAAAAACAAGAGAGAACAACAAGGTAAGACCAGCGGTATGACAGCCAGGGTTCCACTCCTAAAGTGTTTCATTCCAATTTTTACGGTACTAACACCAATAAAATATGGAGTAGTTTTGTCAGGTTAAACAGTTTATAAATGACACAACCCAGTTATCAAAAAAGCAATTAAAAATCCGTGGATAACAGTCACAATTTCTGGAAAAAGTAGCTGTAACCAAATGAACCATATAGAAAATACTGACACTCAATTTATTCTACAACTTATATGATCACCATCACAAAATATATTGTCCCTTTTTTGCCTTTTATTTCCTTCTTCGCTGTTGGAGTTGTCATTGTTGGCCATTTATTGAATTTTCTATATCTCTGTTTGGAACACAAGTTACAATGATTCTAATTGAGAACATGTCTCTATTCAATTTTAGAGTTACGATGGCATTGTAGCCGATATGACTCTCACAGTTGAGCGGTCAATGTCCGTTGACTTCACTCAACCGTACAAGCAATCTGGCATTTCAATTGTGGCGCCAGCAGTAACAGACAAGGGGAGCAGGAGTGCCTGGGTCTTCATAAAACCACTCAAACCAAATCTGTGGGCCATCAGCGCAGCCTTCTTTATTTTCACAGGAATTATCATCTGGTTCATGGAACATCGGGTGAACGAAGAATTTAGAGGGCCATCGTGGAGACACCATGGCACCATCATCAGCTTCGCACTCTCCACACTATCTTTTTCACACTGTAATCTACTTTCTTCTTTTAATTTCTTGCAAATTGTTCCTATATTTGCTAAAGTAAATTACTACCTTGGATGGACTACCAAATTTTTGTATCCGGTCATGAACAAATCAACCTAGTACTGAATGTGCACCAATTGCTAAAGAAACTCTTTAAGTAACATGGAATTTCCATTGTTTTATATTTAGTTTTCCTTTTTCAAATAGAGATTATTTATCCTCAAAACATGATGCCAAGAAAATTATGTATAGGTCCCACTGTGACATACAGCTGTTACTAGGTTGAGCTAGTTATGTAATACTCTTCCTCTAGGACTTCCATGCTATGTTGTGTTTACCATCTTTCCCAGCTATTATGAACAATTGGCATGCAATTCAAACAATATATCATTCAGATAGGATGGTATCTGACAGGACCCAGGAATAGGCAAGAACATGAGTTGGCCCAGGAAGAAAATGAGTTGGGTTGAGGAAGAAAATGAGTTTAGAAGAAAATGATTTTGGCCCAGAGATAGACAAACTTGTTCATCCCAGTAGGCCAATAGCTCAGAAATACATGGGCCAAAATTTATTTTTCAAAATCTAGGGGTCGGCAATTGTCTACCCCTGGGCCTTATTGGGTCCGCCCCTGGTCTCTAAATTTTTTGTTTTTTTTGCCTTGTATAACATAGCGGAGAGGATAGTGAGCAACTTCTCAAGAGTTACCCTCATTGTGTGGCTGTTCGTTGTTTACATCTTTACCAGCAGTTACACTGCCAACTTGAGCTCGATGTTAACGGTGAAACAACTCAAACCATCTGTCTCTGATATCAATGACCTCAAAAATAGTGCAGCTAGTGTGGGATATCTGCAACATTCATTTGTAAAGGATAATTTACTGAAGTTGGGGTTTGATAAGTCGAGGCTCCTGCCATTAAAATCTCCCCAGGAGTATGTGGATGCATTGGCATGTGGCCGTGTTGCTGCCATTGTAGATGAGACTCCATACCTTGAGGTGTTTATAAATGACCATTGTGATGGATATGAAATGTCGAGTGAGATTTGCAAGACAGGCGGGTTTGGATTTGTGAGTCTATTTTTTCATATAAATAACTCGCATATTACTGTATTAAATTGGGACTTTCATGCTTGCCTTATGTACTGGTTAAGCTATGTAGCAGTAACCCTCCTCGGATTTTGGGCCAACACCATGGAAATTGATAGAACCAAAGAAAACTGAAAAGCATCCTAAATGTCAGTCAAGTCAATGAAAAACCAAGAAAATTGGAAAACTGCTACGTTCCTCCAGGTATAATTATTAATTGAATACTGTATGGGCTTCATTCATGGATGGTAGGAACATTTGCAGATATTGGTAAAGAAACATATCTTATGGTTATAAATGAAACTTACTGGTAAAGAAACATATCTGGTACAACAAGTATTCGTACTTGTCAGCAATAATTATCTTATGGGTATAAAAGGAAAGAGTGGTTGGAATGGCACTTTTTTTTTTTTTACAGAAAACAATGTGCATCTAACATATCATATAATCGTGCATTATTTTTCTGACTCTTACCTTTACCATAATGTTTGCATTTAATTATTAGGCCTTTCCGAAAGGTTCAATGCTGGCTGCTGATCTCTCAAAAGCAATACTGAAAATAACTGAGACTGGCCAGAGCTCTTCTATACAACAAAAATGGTTTGACCAAAACCAGAATACTTGCTCATCTGGAGACTCATCAAAACAAATCGGTTTGGACAGTTTTCAAGGCCTATTTTGTATAACTGGTGCTATATCGGGCCTGTGTTGCATCATTTTTCTTATCAAATTTTACATCCAAAATAAGGATGAGTTGAGGGAAATTGTAGCAAACAATACCTGGAGAACTTCACTGCATACAATTTGGAAGTTCTTTTATGAAGCAGCTGATGAGACGAGCAATTCTTGTGGAGCATCTAGTGTGTAGAGAGAAAGTATTAGTTTGGTAAGTTACTAAGGTTTGTAGTCTAAATTCATCAGGATCGCATAAGGTTAGGTTTAGAAGTTATTTAGCCGAAATTTCAGCAGTATGCAGAGCACTTACTTCTGTTTTTCATATCTTTTTCATATTAACGTACTGGGCATGTCTATTCATTTTTCATACTTTCTTTGATACTCTACGACATGAACTATATAAGGTGTAGGGAAACTACAATAGACTATGCACTTTCCTATTAAGATTTACAAGCCGACAGCTAGGTATGGAGACACAATGGAATGAGTCACTTTGGAGCTTAATGGAATTGTTTGGAACTTGAGATAATTGAACTTTAATTAGAATGCTGAAACCACCAAAAGAAATTCTCTAAGTGTCCACCTCAATGAAAGACTGAGCCGGAGACAGCGCCCATGGTGGTGGCGACGGCGGTACGTGAAAGGCTTTGGAAAGAATGTACCTTTCCTAGCCATACAATCAAGCACCTCACGTTCATAGTGCAATTCAGTTTGCATAAAACCAGATCTTGGTGCTGGAGCCTACAGTTGGGCAAGTCGAGAACGAGGCGTGGCATTAACAGGTTACATATGGATCAAGTTCGTTTAGAGTCTCTCGATCAAACGGTCGAACACCTTACGTGCATTAGGTAAACGGAGGTGGTGTGGCTACTGTGACATAAATCCCGGGTGCTCTCATGTACAGCAAAACCAATCATGGGCTTTAGGCCCATTGGCTTCATCCCATTGCTGTCTTCTAACAATGAGGCACGGTCATTACTGTCATTTGAAAACAGTTTGGTTTCTTGTCAATGATAAGGTTTCATTTCAGCTGTAAGATAAACCCACCTATGAGAGACGAGAAAAGGGATCTTGAAGACATTTATTGTTTCCGTATTGGTATTGGATGGTACATTGATGTAAACCCGTTAACCCGCTGGGTTTTCATTTGTTACGAATGAACTTAACCCTTCCTTGACCGACAAACACGTTCCGTTATCTGCTCCCTTCCTTTGTGATCGGGCCTCATTTAATCTTTCTGCATTTGTACTCAAAGGGACAAAGATTTTATTTAAAGAAAATGTTCGTAAACATGTATTTTTGTGTTAGAAGCAGTAAATTCTTCTTTCTTCACTATGCATAATTCTTTTCTAAATTGAGATTATTTTGGATTAAATATATACAGAAAAAAAAAATAAGACACATCGTGTTAAAATAATGAAAAGGAGGATTGATTTTAGCCATTCATTATAGATCAAAGTGTCAAGATCAAATCAATTTAGAATAATTCTTTATGTAATTAAAGGAAAAGTAGGTACAAGAGTTGTTACCAAAAATAGAATGATTTCCAACGGTACAATAATTTTACCGCTTAGATTCGTAATATAAATAGAACTCTTAGAATTTGTATACAGAACACTGAGAAAACAACAAGAAATTTCATTTCATCTTTTCTCTCCTCAGAACTCACAAAATCAACACAATGTCTGCATATTTGATAGTGATGGAGCTGCACAGAGTCGAAGAAAATACATGATTCTGACTAAAAAAATAAAAATGAAAAATATATTTCTATTTTATATTTTATTCAGAAAATTTATGAAAATATACTAAAGATTCAGAAAATTGTAAAATTATATCTCATCCTATATATTCTCTTAATTAAAAATAATTACCTACTAGTCTATGATATTATTAAAAGGAGAACAAGAGTTAATTTACATATTGTAAACAGGAGCGTTTTTTCATAAATGGTAATAAACTATTGATTCTAGCTAGCAATTATAAATTTATAATAGCCGTACATTTCCGTCCTTTAAAATTAGCTTAATTATTTATGGCCTTCGTTCTCCGTTCAAAAGTCTTCGATTTCGTGTATTTCAAAGATTCCACATGATCTTATAGGAGTAGAGTATTTCATTATTAAATATCTATCTATATTAATTAAATATATATTTATTTGACAATTTTTCTTGTGCGGTCATTATCAGCTGGCCCACTTGTGTGTAATTGTGTATCTCTTAAAGCTAGCACGTCTAACTAAATTACCAGAATAATTACATGACGCAACTGGAAATTGCCTCGAACCCCACAAACCGCGTAAAAGAACTCCATGAGGTTAGTCATAATTGGAAAAAAATAAACACCAATCATTTGTAAAGGAAGAAGGATCTAATTACAACACTTTTGAGTTATCACAAAGTTATTATAATGATTTTTTTCATTTTCAATCCAAATTGTATATCCAAACCGTTCAATATGATCTCCACAATAAAATGTACTTGCAGATCAAATTTTATATTTTTTGAAATTTTTTACTATTTATTAAGTATTTTTTTGTACCCATATTAATAAATAGTAAAAAAATTTAAAAAACGTAAAATTTGATCTGCAAGCACATTTTATTGTGGAGATCATGTTGAAAGGTTTAGATCGACGATTTGCACTTTAAAAATGAAAAAAAACCGTTGTAATAACTTTGTGGTAACTCAAAAGTGTTGTAATTGAATCCCTCCTTCTTGTAAATAGTGCAGTTGTGATTTGAATTAATTGGTCCTGAGAATTTATAGATAGGTACATTGCGAGATTCTATCACCTGAGGTAACATAATATTTATGTTTGGAACTGGACGGTCCAATTAAAATCCTCACGACTATTAAAACAGCTCCGCATGTTCCATGTTAGACCGGACTGGTCCGGATTCTGATCAGACGGCTTTAATTCAAGCAGAGATATTGTGTTACCACAGAGGATATGGATTCGGTACACTGCTTCGATTACCCCGAAGTTGATGCAAGTAGTACTACACTGCTTCGATTACCACAGAGGATATCTATTGTTTTTTTTTTTAAACAAGAATATATATATTGACTTGACCGGGTCTGGTACTGATATCAATTTCTTGTCTGGAGAATTATCTCCATTGTATACGAAATGGAGAGTACCAAGAGATATTGTTATCAGCTAATGCTGGGAAAAAAATGTATGTGACAAGTTAGCAACTGATGAAATTTAGAAGTTTTATTCATGAAACGTATATAGTAATTTGCCAAAGTTTTAGGGAAGAAAATTAAATTTCACGGATATATTTAAAATATAAACATAAAATATTTCAATTGTTTAATTTTTTTTGTTAAAGCAGAAACTGCGCTCATGTTGTTAAACAAAAAGGTACAAAATTTCTGATATAAGAAGTATTAAGCAACTAAAATAATGTGGCTTTACTCCTAAATTATATATAAATATTGTAAAATTATCTTTTTAGCAAATGGTTAGCTAATAGCAAATGGAATATGGATGTGGGATTTTATAAAAATGGTTCAGTTTTCTAAAATTAATTAATTAGCCGGGTTAAAATATTATGGTGGTTTGTAATTTTGACATTTTGACAAAAAAAAACTAAATACTAGCTAGTAATTGCATATTGTATTAAAATTATAATATTATACTCATCAATGCAAAAATTAGCTAATTAGTAATTTCGTTATTACTGATAAATTCAGTCATTCAAGTTAATTAGATTCACATGGTTCTGTTATATATATATTGTGAGTGGGTAATATCAAAATGTTTGTTCCTAGACCGTGGAACAAACACTTCGGTTTTTACATTTTCAAAGTCCAAACAGTCGATCCAAACCGTTCAACATTCAATCTATATTAAGATGTGCTTGGATATCAAATTTTACATTTTTTGAATTTTTTTACTATTTATTAAGTCAGTTTTAAAATCGTTATTTTCAATGATAAAAAAATCACTGATTATTAAAATCAACAATTTTAAAACTGACTTAATAAATAGTAAACAAATTTCATAAATTAGGTCTCCAATCACATCTAACAAAATGTGCTTGGAAATCAAATTTTATTTGAAACTTTTTAGTATTTATTTAAATGTGTACAAAATTGATGTTTTGAGATAATTCTGGAACATTTGAAAACAACAATTTTCAAAAATTCGAAATAAATACTAAAAAAATTTCAAAAAATATAAAATATTGTCTCCAAGCACATTTTAATATGAAGATCATGTTGAATGGTTCAGATTGACTGTTTGGACTATGAAATTGAAAAAATGACTTATAAACATATAGTGTCAAGATGTGTCACCATAAAATGATGTAATTGAATCCCTACTCATATATATATATATATGTGTCTTAGCTAATTTTTGTTCTGTTGAAGAATAATGAAGAATTTATTTATTTTATCCTAACTAACTAACTAAGTTGATCATTCAAACTTTGCTTCAAGCTATCAATGGTCAAGTCCACAGTCAACTCATATCTACTATTCTCCAAAATGGAGATGAATTGAAATGTTTAATAAGGAAGGCTTGCTTTCTTGGAAAGCATAAAAAAGAAAGAGATATCCCCAAAAGTTCGGAAAAGATTAATGGCCCCTCAAGGACATGGTCACCATCTACAACATCTCATTTTTCTCTTTTTCTTCTTGATTTATTCACTACTTGTTCTTGGAGCTGAGAACAGTACTAGTGAAAGGAACAATGTCAGAGATGTAAAAGTGGGTGTTATATTGGATACTTCTTCATGGAACGGTGCCATCAGCTGGAGCTGCATGCAGTTGGCCTTTGAGGATTTCTATGCGTTGAATCCGGATTACACGACGAGAATTTCCTTTGTGTTGAGGGACTTGAAGAGCGGCGGTGCCAGCCGTGCCGACCCAAACGGTGATGTTTTTGGTGCTGCAGTTGCTGGTTTGTTCCCTTGTTGTTCTTATTCATTTTTTTTTTTGTTTATTTGAAGAAGGAAAGGGGAGGCCTGAGGTGCGAGATTACAAATAAAGTGATCAAGTTACATGGAAAAAGAAAACAGAACATTATGTATTTTTGTTTCTTACCCAATATATCTCTCTTATTGTGGGCAATTTAATGGGTTCTATTGTCACATATATTTTGTTGAATATTTTTCTTTATTTCTGTTTCTCATACTATCTTTAGCGTTCTCTCTGTTCCTTTTTTTTTTTTTTTTTGCAAACATATTACGTACAGATGATGCTTTCTTTCATTTATGAAAGCCTGCTTAATTGAACTTAAACAATTAAAAAGAGTTTACATATGTCAATCAAAACCTGTAAGGAAATTTTTTGAAAAAGATGGAGAAAAAAAAAAGAAGATAATAAAAAACACAACACACATAACAAATCTTAAAAAAAAATGATGCTTCCATTAATTGTACGGCAGTTCCTATGTTAAAGTTTTGTTGTCTTTAGATTATTTCAAGATTCGAGTTATCACAAGCACTTTAATTGCACTCTGCATTCTTGAACATGTTAAAGAAGTTTATTGTTTGCCAAAAATGCAGCTGTTGATCTTCTGAAAAATGAACAAGTTGAAGCAATCATCGGGCCACAAACATCATCTCAAGCAAAGTTTCTCATCGAGCTCGGGAACAAATCAAATGTACCGATCATTTCATTCTCAGCAAAGAGCCCATCTATTTCTTCCAGCCAAACTCCTTATTTCATTCGTACCTCTTGGAATGACTCATCCCAAGCCGCCGTCATAGCCTCTATTGCCCAACACTTCAACTGGAGGGAGGTGGTGCCCGTTTTTGAGGATACCGACTCTGGCAACATATTTGTTCCATACCTAGTTGACACTTTACAGGAAATTGATGCATACGTCCCGTACCGGTGCAAAATCCCTTCCGGGGCAAGTGATAGTGAAATAAATGCAGCCCTCGATTACCTGAAGTCCAATAGAACCAGAGTATTTGTTGTTCAAATGTCATACAAATTAGCTCTTAAGTTTTTCTCAAGTGCTAAAGAGAAGAAAATGACCAGTACTAATGATTTTGTTTGGATTACAACATACGGGTTAACAGATATTGTGGACCTTGCCGGGTCAAATGCGAGCAAAGTGATGCAAGGTGTGTTGGGTATACGGCCATTCGTACCAAATACAACGAGTCTTCAGAGTGTTTACATGAGACTGAGAAATAAATACCAGGTGAACAGAGGGCCCACAGTTTTTGGTTTATGGGCATACGACACGGTGTGGTTGCTGGCCAAATCAGTTGAGAATGTAACACATGTAAATTTATCCTTTAAAGCGTCTAATGCACTGTATAACTCAACTGACTTCTCGAAAATTGGAGTTTCCGAGATGGGGCCAAACCTGAAAGCTTCATTAGAATCTACCAATTTTAGGGGGACAAGCGGTAATTTTAATCTGGTTAACGGCCAATTACAGTCCGGACCCTTTGAGATAACCAATGTTGTCGGTGCATATAACTATCCAGTTGGCAACTGGACTGGGGGAAATATTTCCATTAAATGGCCAGTAAATAACTATGATGTACCGAAGGGATGGCAATGGCCGACGACCAATAAAACACTCCTTATTGGAGTCCCCAAAAAACCTGGATTTGCAGAGTTTGTGCAGCCGAACACTACAGCCTCACACAATTTCTCTGGCTATTCCATAAAGGTGTTTCAAGCGGCGATTGATCTACTGCCTTACAAAGTCTCTTATACATTTGAAGAATACGATAAGAGTTATGATGAACTTGTGTACCAGGTTTATCTTAAGGTTTGTTTCCTTATATTTTTCCTTCATTTTATTTCAATAGTTCGTAATGAGTTCAGTCTTTGTTTAATTTCTAAATAGGCTTGGAAAAAATTCTTAAAATAGTTAGCGCAATTTAATTTAATTAGTGTCATTAATATAATCCTTCATCTTATGAAGCACAACTTTCAGTTATAAGTAAAGGGAATATATATCAATAGTATCTCTAACAGAATAACTAACGTTTCTCAATAAGCTTTGTTGTAATGGGAAGAAAATGTAGCTGCCACTTAACCATTATTTCTTATTCCCATAGACAATCTAATAAGAACCAAGAAAAATAATTAGAAATTAGCCTATATCATTTCCATTTCTACAACTTCTCCAAATGGACATCATCTTGATTATAAAACAATAACAACTGCCATGTCCAAGAGCGAGGAAAACAAACAAGGGCACAATACTTATTCTTAATAGGACTTAATTACGAATGTGTTCATAGCCTAATTGGTTTAGTAATAACTCATGAAAATATCCAATAGTTATCAGTACCCATCTGATATGTGATTTGTGAATTCAAAATTTACAGAATTATGATGCTGTTGTTGGTGATATCACCATTTTGGCCAACCGCTCCATGTATGTGGATTTCACACTTCCTTACACAGAGTCAGGAGTACGCATGCTCGCCCCGATAAAGGATGTGAACAAGAAATCCCCATGGACCTTCTTGGCACCCTGGACTCCCACATTATGGCTTACAACTGGCACCTTCGTCCTCCTCACCGGCATCACAGTCTGGTTGATAGAGCACCGAATAAATGAGGAGTTCAGAGGAGATCCTGCGAACCAAATGGGATCTATATTCTACTTTGCTTTTTCCATATTAGTTTTCGCGCATAGAGAGAGGATGGTCAGCAATATGTCACGGCTTGTGGTGATAACATGGGTCTTTGTTGTGCTCATCCTACAACAGAGTTATACTGCGAGCCTTAGCTCCAAGCTAACGGTTGAACAACTCCAAGCGACAGTGAGGAGCATAGAACAGGTTGTCAAAGCAAGGCAGAATGTGGGGTACTTGAATGTTTCATTCATGCCGGATCTTCTGAAGCGGCTGGGGTTCAATGAAGAAAGGATGATTTCTTTATCATCGCCATCTGAGTATAATGAGGCACTATCCAATGGAACAGTGGCAGTTGTTGTTGATGAGATACCATACCTAAAGGTGTTTCTTCAGAAGTATGCTAAGTTTAACAATTATTCCATGGTTGGGCCGACATACAAGACTGGTGGATTTGGATTTGTATGCTCTCTCTTTATCTCTCTCTCTCTTTGAAAAATCCTTGGTTGTGGCTACCAAGCTTTGATTATTTAAAAGAGTTTTTACATCCATTGATCTCATCATATAAATGTAAACAACAACACCTCATGACAACTCTAAACTCTCTCTCTCTGATTACCTCGTGACACCCACACACATATGGGTTGACTACCAATGCAATCCTTACAGGGATAGCAGGGATATCATAATATTTAGGATTGTCCAAATTGTTTCGATGGTACATTCAAATCTCATTGAAAGGCCACCTAACTAGTGGAGACAACAAATGTGCCTTTATCCTTGGCCCTGTTTTGATTCAGTGTTTCTAACTGTTTTTGGAGGTTAATGTTATATATTGGCACATTTCATGCTGGTAAATGGATATAATTGTTACTATGTTATCACCACTAAATAACAAACACGTATGGATGTACCATAACAACTTGTACATATTCCATACATTTATACCATAAAAAACAAAGATGAAGCATACCTTCTAGCACTGAAACAGAGCGTTGACACAGAAAAAGTATACAATGATCATGCTTTTATTGGCTTTTAAGTTTTTTTATTCTAATTTTAATCATACCATTATTTCCCCCCTTTTTTGTCATTGTTTGCTTAGGCATTTCCAAAAGGATCAACACTGGTGACAGATGTGTCAACAGCAATCCTGAAAGTCATGGAGAGCAATAACATGACAAACTTTGATGAAGAATTATATTGCAGCAGTACCTTCACTGACAAAGGAGACACCACAAGTTCGACCAGCCTCACATTCCATAGCTTCATAGGGTCTATTCCTCATAACGGGAGTCTCGTCCATTTTAGCTCTAATTATCCACGTGTTTTTTTCTATCTACCAGCGATACAATAGTTTGACAAGCACCGAAGCTGTGCAAAATCATCTCCAGAAGGATGAGTTAAGAGAAGAAGATCAGTCCAATGATCGCACAATGACAGCACCAAATTTTAGCGATAATGTGGAGATCACCATAACTTCACCTGATTCTGAAAGTGACTTTGGAGAAATTTCAAATGATAAAAGGACACCAGAAAGGGAAATTTCAAATAGACAGATCGAGATGCCTTCCTTTGGAGAGATGCTTGACCATACAAGGGAGGGATCAAATGAATAAATCCTTGGTTATGTACTTATGTTGTTTGGTTATGTATCATAATCCTTTTTAAAGATGATGATGCCTGTCATATGGCACTAACGGTGCCCTCCAATTTTTCAATTCTTTTACACAGATGAACAGTTGTAAATAATTTGAGAATCAAATTTGGAACAGTAGTTTTCTGGATTAAAGTTGTAGGTTTTAAAATCCCAAAGTAGTTTTCTGGTCCATTTCTAGTGCTACAGAGGTGTTTATTTTAAAAGGATTTGAAGTTTACTTAGTTTCAGACTTTTTTTTTTGTCATTAGTTTCGGACTTTTGGTGTATCTCCAAGGGGTTTACCACAAGGTCAAGAAAAGAGAAGTAGATAACCATGACCACATATCTGCTATCCATGATATTTCAAGATCTCATTTGGGCATCATCGAACACCTTGGACACAAGAACTTCATTTAACTTCACCAGTCACTACATTGCAACTCGCCAAGGCCCACTAAAGAACAAACCTAAATAAGCAATAGGCCAACAACCAAATATGAAAAAAAAATGATTCTCAAGCAAAAATCCCAAGTCTGAACTAATTATCTAGGGCCCTAGGTAAGTCACAAATTAAATGTTTTATGTAGCAATAATATCGTTTATCAACTTTTACAAAAATTAATCACTTTAGAAATAGAAAGAAAACTAAACAATATTAAGGGTCTCATTTGGAAGAAGAATATTGACCAAAAGAAGCATTTTGAGTCAAAAGTTTTCAAGACTAACGCTACTTATAGTGGAGTTTGTATTAGGTTATAGATCACAAAATTTATCCAACACCTCTATATTCTACTATTATTTGAAGGAGACCAAACAAAATACTCACTTCAAAATTAAAGAGGTGAATCAACTCCTTCTTCCATTACACAAAGTTGTTGCTGGAGCACCGACACCTCTGTCCTTCGATGCTACCGCTAGTAATTAAAACAACTGTCATAGTTTCATCCTCCGTCCATCACACTCTCATCTCAGCATTTTTCGCAATCCCTTCTGCTAGATCTTTCCCCTTTCTCAGCATTTCTTCTCACTCCTTATATTTACTGTATATATACCCTCAATACTAGGCCGGGCAAAAAAAATTAAAAAAATAACTCATAGCTCTGGCTCCCCTAGAGATGGCTCGGAACAAGCTCGTCATTTGCTCGCTCGATTCTTACTCGGTTCGTTATTGACATCACTAGTGGAGAATGTCAATTTGTATCTGCCCTATTAGAATCGGTTCTGGTAAAAATAATACTAATACAAACAGAAACAGACGTTAATAAATAGCCGACTTTGAAACGAGTTATTAAGAACAGTCATTAATAATCGCGAGTCCTCTGATATTGCAGGAACGGTCATTTATTAACGACCGTTTCTGATATATAAACATCAAGAACAGTCGTAATAATGACAGTTCTAATAATATCAGAACCGACTCTTTAGTCTTATTAATCGACCGTTCCTGATAGTTCACATGTCAAGAACGGTCATTAATAAAGCCGCTCATAAAGCTAATATTTCACCATTTTAGCGCTATTTCATTCCCGCTCACATTTGGCCTCTCTCAAAATGCGCAGCTCATACCATTAGGTTTAAATATCTCTCCAAGTCGTCGCTCACATTTTGCCCTTTCTCGTGCTCACTCCGAGAGGCGCGTCGCATGACCCGAGCAAGAACACCAGGCGCGTCGCTCAAATTACGGCCGTGAGCGGAGGCGACTCTTCCGGGTAAACCCTAACCCTAGACAACGATTTATCTCCACTCTCAAGCTCGTAAGCCTCTGATTTATCTTTCTGTTAAACCCTAACCCTAGACAACGATTGATTTGCTTGATTTCCTTTTCAGATTGGGCAGAGCCATCGTACTGGTCTCACTCCAAATCTCTTGAAGGTA
>JAJGRW010004129.1:0-43645 GCA_025461045.1 Carex parvula | reverse complement strand
AATCATTCCTTTTGTACAAACCGTTAGGTTTCTAAAACTAAATCTGACAAAAATTAAGTTAGGTAAGCCAACCCCTAAATTTAATATATTTAATTCTAATATCTTTTTTGGTTGGATTGAAAATAGTGGAGCAATTGTTATCAATATAATATATATGTGGTCCAATTCAATGATATATGATTGGTGCACAAAATAGCACATGCATGATTTGCTCTAATTATGGGGGTTTGTTTGACCATATTAATTTGGTCCTAGCTAGCTTTCAGGATCAGCTTAATTTATCTTATTTGCTTTTGCCTCCCTTTTGGATTGAGCATAATGGTCCTAAAGATTGTCCAAATCCTGGTTTGGTCCAACTAATTTTGATTTTTAATTTCTAAGTACTCTAGCTAGCTATAAGATACATATTGACTTTAATGACAGTTTGGCGCCAAATAAACAATTATTGTTACTAGTTTTTGCTCACTTTTTTTAAAATGAATGTTTGAATGGAGATTTTACATATATGTTATATGTTTAGAAATTGGGTAATTAAAGCACATCCAAGCTGCAAATTAAGTATAACAGAAATGAATTAATAATACCGAATTGATTATTTTGTATGTAAGAAACTTTTTATTAGTATTTCTTCAATTAGCTAGTCTAAATTATTTGATCTCTAAAATATTTTATATTCATTAATATGTACTATCCTGCAAATAGTTTCTTTCATCTTCCAATAAGTAATTAGGAGACCGTTATACTGTACTGTTCATGCATGAAATGAGGATTAATTTGCTTTCTTGAAGGGAGAAAATATATTGCAAATATGCATGTACTTATCTATCTACATCTTAGTTTTACGGTGACAATAAATAAGCTAGAAATTTCTGACAATTAACAAGTGATCCACACAATTAAGCTAGGTACTATAATAATAACTGTTATGATTCCGCATGGAAAATGTAATTTAAACCTAATTGCAATATATCCTTGAACTTTCATATAAAATAAAGTTTTAAGGTGGTCCTTGTAAATTTGGTCTAACATTAATTGTGTCATCTTCTGTCTTATCAAGTTGAGATGGAATTTTGTGTCTGTTTCTTTCAGTCATAAATAATGCACTGCAAATTGCTGAAAACGGAAAGAGAAAAAAAAAAAAGAACGAGAATTAAAAAAAAATATATATATATATATTATTTGATAGTTAACGTTATAACGAATTTAATTATTAGCGAGCATGACGTACGGTGTATAGATTTTGACTTTGAATCTTCTTTTGCCGGTAATCTCATTTGTCCTTTTGTTAAAAGCAATTAAAACAGCATTCATTCATTAATTAATTACTTATCGTCTCAACGCGCCGCATGCAGTTTGACTTTAAATATTTCAAACGGTCGGTGGTGCCTCTTCTTCATTTTCTCTGACCAGCCTCGCTCGCTCTTTGATTGGATGTAAATTTAATTAAGCAGAGAAATTACGAAAATTAAAAAGAAAGCTGAGACAAACCTGTGTGCGTGGATAATAATATATTCAGCTGCTATCTCAACCGCTAGCTCAAGTTCAAAATTAATTAATTCAAAGTTTTACAGTCCACCTGGTTTTAACATTTCAATGTGAATTTTAATTAAAATCTATATCTGACGGTGTATATATATATCTAGATGCACTCTGGCTTAATTACCGCTTACATAACTTGGGATTCAGATTACAAAATTCTCCTTTCTAATTTAAATATGAATTGCTGTGTTAGACTTTTATTTGGTTTCTCAGAAATGAGAAATTATTAAATTTTGATTGATTTTGTTCTCTTGACTTGCTATTGCTGATCTCTTTCGTTCGATAAATAAAAATATTGGTATTTTTTTACTCGTGACTTTGCATACAAAATGCCTTTGATCTAGGGGTGTGTAAACGGATCAGATATTATCCGATTTCATCAGGATCCAAATCCAAAATATTACTTAAATTATCCGATTCATGTCCGCATTCGTATCCGAAAAATTATAACGGATAAGAATACGGTAAAATTTTTAACTATCTGTAACTACCGTATCCGACTGTTTACACCCCTAAACCACAATAAATGTACTCTATATTCTTAATTGATTTATTAAATTGCATATACATACTAATGATTTATTAAACTGCATATATATATATATATATATTCTGATGAACAATATAACACTATGACATGATTAGTGACTAATGTTTTGATAATATGATATATGTTTTGTAATCAACAAACTTATTATGAAAAATATTATATCTAATTTATGAATGAATTAAAAGTTTATATTTAGATATTATTCTTTACTAGAATGTACATTAGTAATTTATTTTTAATTATCCGAATTATATTTATATCTATATTCGTATCCGTCCGATATCTGATCCATATCTATATCCGTTTAATATCTGATCCGTATCCGTATCCGAGACTATCTGTATTCGTATCCATATCCGAAAAATTATAACGGATAAGGATACGGTTTAACGACTATTTGATCCGTATCCGACCCCTACTTTGATCTCTCTTTTGATGACTATTTTCGTCTTTAAACAAATCGTCATTTACTTCTCTCTTTTTCACGTCTCCCTCGTATGCAAAATTTCTCTACTTTAAAGAAAGTCAGACGGAGATAGAGGAGATAGAGTGTCATTAACTCACTCCAGTTGTATTTAAGATAAGAAAAAATATATTAAAAAAGTAGTTCGGCTTCTTATAAAAAAAATGTGACAAAAAAAAATCTTAATATAAATCTTGTAGTTGCAAAATCGAAATATAAAATTTCATATTTTTTAGATTAAAATTTATGATTCAAAATATTTTAATTAATTGTTCACTTCAGTTATGAAAAAGAAAATGCAAAGAACAACCGATCGATCAAGATACTTAATAAAATCTTACATATATAAAGTACGTAGTATATATGATTACTAAATATTGGGCTGCAGCATTGGTTACAATTTGGAGAGGTTCTCATATTTTGCCATTTTCTTTTACGGAACCAGTTAGAAGCTTGCATTGCATGTTTTGAATAAAATATTTAATTATTTAGGTAAAATAAAAATAAAATGTTTGGTTCTAGTTCTAGTAGTTCCGGAGCCCATTTACGCATGAAAATCATACAGTAGGAAATGAGAGTTTACAAATATATAGGCTCTTAATTACAGAGGATGAAGACATTTCTGTTGCCAATATTTTCAATGTTCTTTAAAATATTTGAATTGATGGAAGTAAACCAGTACAAAATAGTTGGTTTTATTTCGATCTTTCAAGGATCTCTTGAAAATGGTTTCTATGAACTTTACTTTTTTTATTACAATATAAGGTTTGATTAAGCAAATTTAAACCCCAATCTATTTGTCGGCATCTATTTTTCGGTTTACAATAATTCTTGACAAATCTAATCAAACAGAGGTGGTGAATTAAGTACTAATTTATTTTGTTTTGAGCGAGGGAGAGAGTTCCCAAACATAACACATCATATAAATAAATAATAAAAGAGTATCTTTCGCATTAGTTTTGAAGCCATTTTTCTAAATTCATGATTGAAAGTGATAAAAAATGTTTACTTCATTTTATTTTATTTTTTTTCTAAAAGAGATAGCGGATGAGCCTAAATTATGTTAAGTATATACATGGAAATAGCCCAATAAGCAAAATAATTGAAGGAAATAACACGAGGCCTATAATTCGACTGAATATCTGCTTTGTCAGCCTTTTTAAATTGATCGGCCCAATAAAGAATTACAAAACATTTGGGGTTTAAAATCAAACCGCTTGAACCTGCCCATCCTAATTCATTTTGTTGGGTAGAACTAGGGTGCTCTTGAGTTCACCAAGTTCTTGGTGAACTCAAGTCTAAAATCCATTGGATTGGCTTTAAACGATGAATCCGAACCGTTGAAACTCGTCTATCTTACGAGTAACGCGTCTACATGCAAAATTTTAATTTTGAAATTAATTTTGCATAGAGTCAAGTGGTCAAAAAAGTCAAAAAATGAATGCATTTAAAATTAATTTTATTAACCTTCTAATTTTGACCACTTGACTTTATACTAAACTAATTCAAAAGTATAAAACTTTTACATGTATACGCATCACTCATAAAGTCGGCGGGTTTTAACGGTTCGGATTCGTCGTTTGAAGCTAATTTTATGGGTTTTAAACTTGAGTTCACCATGGGGCTTGGTGAACTTAAGAACACTCTAGTTCTACCCCATTTTGTTATGGTAATGATAAGGCCAATATATAAGCCGAATTGAAATTACAACAAAGTCATTTTTTAATTGTTGCTAGAAAATATGAGGTTTCTAAATAGCGCGCTATAACGTTTTCGGACCATAAAAAGTTATGGTGCTATCAGCGCTATAGCGGTGTAATAGTGCATAGTGTCTTTTTTTAACCGTTCCGCTATGATGCGATAAACGCTATTTAAATCTTTGGAAAATATAAAGTAAATCTTAAGTTATAATGATTTCCTCCTTGGCCAAGCCACCTTAATTATTTTGTTTGTTCCTTAATCGTGAAGTTGCAGCAAAAAACTTTATTATTATTTTTTTTATCTGAATCTTTAATTAACACCATTATTTTTGCCATTTTACATAGATAATTATGTCACTTAAATTTTTCTTGATGTGTTAGGTGAATTCAAAGTCAATATATGTGGAATTGGTGAATTTATTATTGTATTGCAGTAATTTCCATAGATGATTTGTAATTGTGGATATATATGCTGGAGCTCAAGACCAACAAGTGGTAAAGCTAGCAAATATAAATTTGCAATAAGACGTACTAGTAAATTCTGAATCTGCATCCACTCTGGTACACGACTTAGTTGGCCAACATCCGATTGCTCTGAGATTCGGGATGGATGGTCCGAATGCTACCACCAAGAGTCAGTTATATGATGTGATGTGGAAGTCAGTAAAATTATGTGGCCAATAAATTCTGAATCTACATCCTCTCTGGTACCCTACTTAATTGGCCAGCATCCGATTGCTTTGAGATTCGGGATGAATGGTCCGAATGCTACCACCAAGAGTCAGTTATATGATGTGATGTGGAAGTCAGTAAAATTATATTAAAAAATCAAGCAAAGATGCTGCTACCTCAAACCAATCCCTTGACAAATTAATATCTTACTACAAATTTGGATTTAGGACTGCAATTTTTCCGGCAGGAAGCCTAATTGTTACAGTGTTCTGGTTTAGTTTGTTAGCGCAGGTCTTCTTTGTAACTCCAAATTTTAATCTCTGCGCTTTGTTTTGTTTTTGTATTTTCACTAGGCATTCGAGCTTATTACTTAGCTCGAAGCAGTCGTACATTCATGACTATGTCCCCTATGTCGAGAATTCAGATCCCCAAGGTCACTCAAAGATTTGAGTTTGGATTCGGACCATCTGATCAGAATACATATGCACGAATGATAAAGATGCCCCGTGAATTATATCTCGGATCAGATTGACTGATTAGACATTCGGACGGCAAGAATCGAAACTTAATTTTAAGTTAATTTTGGAGATCCAGACTCCTCTGTCAAGTCTTCTCGGTTAAGTGCTGACTCAAACAGACGGATGCCGGGCTCTTTTTGGAGCTAGTACAGTTCCTACTAATTAAGTACTGCTCTTTTCCGATGGCCGAGATACAACTACAAGGGTAGCCTGTGCCATTTTCCTGATATTATTTGCCTCCTTTTCAGTGTCGATCTCTACTCTTGCGTTTGACGAGCAACGGGAAAGATTGAACTTAAAAATAGTAAAAGTGCTACAAAATATTAAGGTCACACGTTTAGTTAATTAATGAATTATAAAACAAGATATGGTAAACATGTGCAATAAATTGTCGTTCGTCTGTTTGAACACACCGATGCGGTTAAAAGTAAAATTTATGTTCAGTAATTGTTATTCCCAAGTTTTCTACCGTCTGATCAAAAGAGGAAACATGTTTACTTCATTTTCTTTTTCTCAAAAAAGAGAGAGAGAAATAGTAAAAAGTCCGGATGAGACTAAATTATGAGGAGAATTTACGTGTATTTAACCCAGTAAGCAAACACATACAAGGAAATAACATGAAGCCTATAAATTGTATCTGCTTGTTGGGCCTTTAAATTGATCAGCCCAGTAAGAAATTTACAAAACATTTGGGCTTTTCTTATCAAAACCACTTCAAATTATCTGTCCTAATTCATTTTTTTTTTTTACTAAGGTTGGAGCTTGGAGGTCAAGCCATCCAACTAGTTTAATATCCACAAGAGATCCCCATCCGAGTTTCGAACCTCCGAATTCAATTTGTTATGGCAACGATCATGATTCATGCCAATTTAGAAGCTTAATTGAAATTATAAAATTAAAATGTAGCAGAGAATATTGAAGAATAACAACAGAGGGAACCCTTCTCCTCTTAAAAGATAAGGTATGCTAACAAGAGAAGGTCAAAATAAAATATTGCTAAATCAATCTTAGAGGAGCATACTAATCTTAGACGACCATACTAAATTCTTGGAGCATTGAAACCCTGCTACTCTTTAAAAATAATAGCCCAAAAATTGAGGCCATGCACATATTGAAAGACAGAACTTAGTGTTGGGCCTTCTTTTATCCGGTCCAAAATAAAGCCAGCGTGAAAAGAAAGTGAGTCTCATAATACAGACGGCATCTGCCATGGAACAAGTATGCACTTAGGTAAAGTGGAGCCCACAACTTTAAGATTTGTGCCATGGAACAAGTATGCACTTAGGAACAGTTGGACTAAACTCAACCCGGTAGTTATTAAAGATGTAGAGATCCCTTTTAAGATTTGTGCCAGGTTAAAAGAACAATCCGGGTCCAGTAATTTTAATTGATTCTCATTTACGGTACCAAGGGTGATCCGAATTTATCTGCCATGTTCTAAAACCAACTCGATCAATAAAAAAGGATCCAATACACAGGAATTCAGATAGATCTGGACCATTTGATTTAAATTTGCAGCAATTTTAAAGTGGCCCATGCCTTCGTCTTGAACCAGATTGGCTCAGATTCTGATTGACGATCCAGATCAAAACAAAAATATTATGTTATCTCGGAGGATATGGACTCTCTCTGCTCCTTTTTTTTATAAAGAATTTCCTCCTGCTGAATTTCGAACCGGACCTCTTACACAAATGACATTATCTTTTACTACTAAACATTTCTACAAATGCAAAATAATAGTTTAGATGTCCCATATCATTTGTTACATGAATGGTTTCAACATTTTGAATTGCAATGCTCTTTACACTTTGCAGAATAAAGATAAAGTATCTTAAATTAAATCAACTTTGCTATCTTTTCTACAGAGCTGCACAATTATAATAATAGAACATGCATACTTACCAGTTCATAGAAGGAAACTTCACGGAGGAAAACAAAAACCGCTCTAAAATTTTCTATAGCAAAAACTAATTTTAAAACTTTGTAGAGACAGTTCATGTGCAATCCTCACAAGATCACAACATATTATCAAACTAAAAGCCTTTAAATAGATCAGATGTTGCACACGGGGGATCTAAACATAACTCTGGAGGTGCTCACCGCTCCTATGATTTTAAATTTTTTATTCATATAAATTGAAATTTGATTGAATTCTCATTTTTCTTAAAGCACAGCCCCCGCATTAATTATCACATATGTGCCTGTAGCCTGGTTAGAATTATAATTTGTTATTGTGAAAACTTGAATTCAAAACTCAATCATACATTATGCATTTTAAATTTTAACTCTCCTCTAAATTTTCTAGTTCCCCTTATCCTCAAGCTGCACAGTGCTGATTTGTGGAATAAAGCAATACCCATAAAATTCTAAGAGGAGTAACGACTATTTTGTTTAAGCCACACTTTTCCATTTTAGTACCTCTGAAAATGACAATTTAAACAGCTTACCATTTTATCTCAGGGAACTCATTACATTCATGAAAAAATTCAAACTCAAGCGGTACCAGTGCCTATCTGGGGCATGTATCAAACCGGTACCAGTTGCCCAAACGCATTAAAATTCCCAAACCTGACCCCCTTTTTTGCGAATCTACATACTTGTGTCTTCTCCTCCTCCCTTATTCACTGATTGAATATGTCTTAATTGCTAATGTTTATGCTTCCAAACATTAATTGTTACTAATGCCAGTAAGGCATTGTGGCACTGCAAGTCAATTTGAGGGCTTTCTACCGGAGACAACTTTTCCTTAATTGAAGTGTTTTCGGCAATTAAATAAAAATATCTAAAAGCAAAACGAAGAAATAATGTATAATTAATATATTTACGGCTGTTCACAGTAAATTGTTTTGAAGGGCGTGACTTGGAGCAGGATAATAAAATGACCCGAAATACAACAGATGTTTAACTTAGACCGCTTTTAAATTATAAGTTAAACTATTCTTATTGGTTTAATTATTCTGTATTTGAAGGATTTATTTTTGGGTGAAGATTTTAACAGAGCAGCTTTGCCTTCATTCAACGCACGGAACATTTGCAATGCTATTATGATTCTATAGTCCGTGCGCTGCATGAAGCTAAAACTGCTCTGTTAATTTTTTACCCTTATTTTTTGTTGAAGACCAGAAGTACTATTTATTCTCCATTGTAAAACATTGTAAAAATACCAAAATTAGTACAATCTGCCGAAAAAAAAATATAAATTGTGAAACCTTTAAACTAGTTAAATGAAGAATTAATTATATCGAATGAGTGATTAAATGGGACGACTAGAGTATATTAATTTAAATTTTATTGGTTAAGGAGTGAAAGTAAAATGATAATTTTTGTTTTCAACTGAAAGATATATGATGAATTCTAGTAAATTTTCATGACAACTATTAAAATTAAATAAATATGATGAGGAATATGTAATGTTCTCGAATTTTGACGGAGACAAATAATTTTGAATATGGATAATTATGATACACATTCATGAATTATTATACATCAAAAGTTATGGTTTATCTTTGATATGAGCCGTTTCATTTTACATTATGGTCACGCTATAAATCAAATTTGGTAACGTAGAAAAAGTAAAAGCTTTAACACTTTAATTATGTCTTGGCTGAATTTTATATATACCCTTCAAAAGCATCAATAGTACATATTTTCTCTTCAAATATTCATAATATTATATTTATTCTTCGAAATAATAACAACTATCATATTTAATACAATATAATTTAATATATATCAGATATATTCAAAAACTCAAAATCTTCTCCTTCCCTCAGCCTAATTAGCTAGCTATATATTTTAGCGCCAAAACTCTCCATGTAATAATCCTGACTTTTCTCTCACTCGCGCTCATGTTTCAGTTCTCTCACGCTCGATCCTTACTGAAATGGCGAGAACCGTAAGCTTTGATTATTGAACTAGCTAAGATATGGCATCGAAGACCGTCGGTACTATCATCCCTCAAGGCCTAAACCAGAGAACATTGTAAGATCACCGCAATCGAGTAAGTTATGCAATGTGGCTGTTGTGTTAATTTCTTGATTTCAGAAAAAAAAATCACCTACTAGCTTGAGAATGTTATCATATTTGAATTTTGTGACATCAATCGATTTTTTTTTTCTAAAATTAAGTAGAGAATCGTTAATCAGAACTTTTCTATATAGTTCAGAACTGGTTGGGGTGACTAATTAGGTATTGTTCATAATCTAAGATTATGAAGCTTATTCTCATAAATCATTATTGATATATTATAAACACTTCATAATTAAATGTTTGAAAGTTGCTGATTTTGTATAGTTCTTGCCGATATTTTAAGATCTATTTGTTTGGATGAAAGTTGGTAAAAGCTTAAAGCTGGTTATTTTGCTTGCTAGTTTAATATTGTTTTTCTTTTTCTTATTCTCAGGAGAATTTCATCCAATTACAAAATAAAATTGAATATGGAGACTTCTTTCGATCAATCAAGAACTATTGTAGGAGATATACTGATTTGGTCTCAGAAAGGCATATATATTGACATATATGTACTCAAATAACTTGGAAAGATTTCATCATCCAGTTCTACTTTCATGTAATTGAAGGAGCTGCACTAGAAAAGCTCTGTAAATAAGTTGTCTTTGGAATCTTATTGTTCATTTATGTGTTAGTTTCTTTAAGGGTAAAAAAGGAATTTATATAAGTAGAGTTAGTTTTAATTAGGAGGGCAATAAATTGGGTACAAATATGAGAGTTTCTGTAATTTTAAGAATATTAAGATATTGTAAATTTTTGAAGGGAAATTATGTAATATTAAGATTTTGAAGGGTATACAAAACAGCTAAATTTTCATTTGTGCAGAAATTTATGTATCAGCTTAAGGAGGAAATTATTGATCTAGTACATATAAAATTTAGCTCAATTGGTTCTTTTTGTTGAAGCTGAAGACTAACATTAATTAATGATTAAAGTTTGAAACATTTAGAGTTAATAACCCTAATCAATTTGGCATTGAATCAAAAATTAATTAGCATTACCGTTTTGTTGAAGTAAATTAGCAAGAATGCTCTTAAACCGTTTTTTTTATTAGTTATGTACCAAAATGCAATACAACTAAGAAAACCCTCTATTATATGGAAAGTTGTGAGTTTGGAATTCAAACAAAAAATCATATATAAACATTAAATGAATGTTTGTAGGATAGACTTCCACATTTCTATCTCGAAAAAACACGCAATACAACCCAAATTAAAAATAAAAAATTGTCTTTGGTACAATCAATTTTTACCATTTTTTCCTCAATCCTCCTAGTCACATCTTCTAGAGCACACTCTTAGTCGATTATAAGCACTTCAAAAAGAGTTAATATTGTTAGTCAAAGCTGTTTCCGATTTTTTTGAATACCCTCAAATAATAAAAATAACAAAAATACTCTCAGTTTTCAAAATTTTCGAAAAATACTCTAACCACCCCACAGTGAGGCGGTTTGCTATGAATTTTTTTTTCCATACCAGACCGCCTCACAGTGGGGCGGTTTGCTATGATTTTTTTTTTTAAATTTAGAGATGTTTAGTGTGTATAAAACTAACAGTATAGATGCTTTACATATAGACACTGACAGTAATTTGGTCTCACTGTTTTTATGATATATATATATTTTTTTTTCTCTTTTTGGATACTCAAATTCTTTGATTTTTTAAATAGAATATATATGACAAATGAAATATATAAGTATGAAACTATAGTTGAACCTTAGATATTGTGTATAACTCATGTAACAAGAAAATATATTCTTGTTCTCTTTCATAAAATATTGACAATTTTTTTTTAAGCCATTTTGTGCCATCTTTCATAAATCATAAAAATCAATAAAAAATTTCAAAAAAAAATAAAAGTTGGTATCTACAAGTTCATTATATAACCATTTTACAGAGCTACTTAGATCGATAAGTTTATATGATAGGTTTTTGATTTACCGTTATTTTTTATAAACTTCAATTGCAGTTTTTCTTTCAGAATGATGTATACGAATGCTCCAACAATTATACACGGTTTTATTGTATGATCCGTGTGTGGTAAAAGAAATATATTATTTCGCCACGTCATCGATCTGTGTCTTCATGTTATAATGCATCTTTGTCTATTTTTTGTAAGTCACTTCTCTCATTTCTAAAGCACCTATAGGTTATACATATTTATCTATGACATCTCTCGTAAATAGGCGAAGCTAGGACATGGATAAGGCAAGAGAGACAATATCTTCACTGAGAAGTAGAAAAATAACGACGAAACTTCAAACAGATATAAAAAGGTGCTTGAGTGTCCGATTTCAGCAAATGACCACTTTTCGGAAAGCTTGTGAGAAGATGCATGCGTCAGTGACTGCTACATTATTTTTTAAAATTTAGAATTGCCAAAAAACAAAAGGAAGAGCCTCAAAATTTGAGTTGAAGTTTTCGATTAAGTTTTTCATTTCTATTTTTTGATTTGTTTGTAGTTTACAGTCATTTAGTTTAATGTTTTCATTTTAAGATTTTTTCACAAAAAAAAAAAAAGCAAACCGCCCCACTGTGGGGCAGTTAGGGCAGATTTCAAAATATTTAAAATCTGAGGGTATTTTTGTTAATTTTTTTATTTTTCTGAGGGTATTTAAAAAAAATCGGAAGCTATTTTCTCCAAATTGAACAATTTATCCCATCTATCAATAATCAATATCTGTCTCCAACATTGTACCTGCCTTCCAAGTACCTGCCCTCTTCTTCCTCTATCCATGCATTTTCATACTTTTTATCTTCTTCTTCTCTGTTTTTTCTTCTGTAGCTAAGATTGACATATCATATTATGTTGCTAATTAATATGAAATTTTTCAAATATATGTAGGAGAAGGTGGAATAAAATAGTAAAAATAATATAGCACGGTTTCACTAGCTATATACACAGAGACTAAGAAAAACATGTAAAAACCAAGTATGCCATCACCGTACCAGTAGTAGATATATATAGACACTGAGCCAAAACTATGAAATCTGTCAAAGGAATAATTTATCCATAGTTTAATTATTAGCAAAATCTAGACGAATTTATGTAGAATTCTGGCAGCACCTTAAGACTATATTACGTTTAGCGATGTTTGAACAAAACTAATTGTATTGGAGACGACACATATATAATATCAAAGCATCAATTTTCAAAAACTAATTAGTTAATTATATATATATAAACTTGAAAATTAAAAATTTAGATGGGTCAACTAGTAAATTTTTCCCATTTTTAATTATACATTATAATTACTTTTGATTCCTTATCAGTTATCACACATACATAATTTACAAGCACAATCTCCGGAAGAATATCTTTCCTGAGGACATCAGAGGTTAGTTAAAGCCGAACTAAACAAAAAAACAAAAAAACAAATCAAGCCTGTTTGGAATTCAGAAGGCCATGGCGGCTCCAACAGCTAACCCTAAGGCGATTTTGAAGGCAACTCCAAAGGAGATTTTGAAGGCGGCGACAAGGGAGATCTTGAGGACGGCGACAACGGAGGCATTGAAGGAAACAACACACGCGACGACAATGAAGACAGGGGTAGAGTCCACAGACAAGGATCGCAAGAAGAAAGCAGAAAACTCAACGGAATCGCAAAAACAAAATGATACAAGGTCTGGGACTAAAGAGAAGACAAGAAGTGAAGTCTCTCCAGACCTTAGGGAGGATAACTACCAAAAGAAGGCTCCTCTTCAGAAAAACAAGAATGATGAGACAGATCTGATACTTATCGGTGACATACCGATCCTTCGCATTCTCCCCAACAAAATCAATGATCCAGTAAAGGCGATAACACAGCTGTCTCTTCAACTCACAGGAGCACATAATGGTTACGACTTGCCGTCAAAAGGGAGATCAAGCAACTCTGATCAGGGTCAAAATTCAAACTTAGAAAACGCAAATAATAATGATGATTCTCTTGGATGGACCCTTGTTACTAGAAAAAAGAGGAAAATAAATCCTAGACTTAAAAGAGGGGGGAATAACCAAGAGTCACCATTAAGCTTGCATGCAAAGAAACTACGGCAACAGAGAAAATGCTTTAAGTGTCTCCTGAAAGGTCATGTCCAGGCGGTCTGCGCCAATTTAAGAAGATGCCTATATTGCAATCTGCCAGGTCACATCATAAAGAACTGTCCAGAAACATCTAAGGGAAGATCAACAGATGCAAGACATACAAACCCACACTATAAATTCAACCCAGAACCAAAGAAGCAGACGCACTTCACACCCACAAACTCCCCTCCTAAAACTGCCACAACCCAGCACAAAACAAACAAAGAAGCCCCCTTGCCCAAGGGAAGTAACAACCAAATGGACCCACTTGACCCTTATGCAGTGCCTAGGGACTGGCAAACTGTGCTGATGAATTGTCCGGTAGGAATTTGGCAGAGAAGGCCACAATCCCTCTTAGTGTACTTGGCACCTCGTGAAGGTTTAGCCCCATCGAACCGCTTTTTGGAACATTCTGCTTTTATTTTTGTAGAACATGGTGGTGCTGATCCTTTTTTCAAAAGAACGATGTCAAACTGTCTGGCAAGGCATTTCCGCAGGGATCCTAGGGAGTTCCCAGTTCATACTATACATGAGGACTTTGGGGATCTCCTACTTATTTTCCCTGATGCAGATTTGGCAGAAGCAGCAATTCATCAGGCTAATTTCTATATTGGTAATAATACCAATATCCACCTGCATCCATACTCACCAGACTTGCAGATGGCATTTAATCCACTGGGAGGCAGAGCAAGGATTAAGATATACGGACTGCCACTACAAAACTGGAACAGGGCTGAACTGACAACATTGGTTTCAGGTTTTGGATATCCGCTAAGGTTTGCACCGTATTTTATCAATGGTAATTATGAGTATCTTACCATGTTGGTTGCTACTAAGGATGCAGCTGAGGTCCCTTTCAATCTCGGCTTAGCCGTCAATCCACACCAAAAAGATGTCAGAGTAGAATTAGACGGCTGGTTGAGGCATGACTTCCCTCCGCCACCAAATCAAGGAGGAGGTCAGACAAGGGATAGACGCAGAGATCAGGGAAGGGGCTACAACAGAGAGGGCCCCTCTAATCTAGCTAGGAGGGCACCATTGGGAAGTACAAACAGAGGAAATGTTGACAACAGGATGCAAAGGAATGGCAGGGACGACTCCAGTGCGGGGTCAAACTGGACAAGACCGGTGAACAATTGGGTTGATGAGTTAAGGAAGAGTTTAATTGCAGCCGGCATTCTTAATGAACAAACTCTTGGAGTACACCGCATTACTGGGACAGAGGAGGTTCCAATTAATGGCCGCACTCCACAGCTTGAGGTAACCCCAAATAATATTGAGATGTCTCGCACCAATGCAAAGCTCATGGACAACACAGGTAACAAGGCTTTTAATGTGCTTCTTTCGGGACCTGACACAAATTCAACCTTGCAAATTGAGTTTAACGGGTCTCAGGCTCCATTAGTTTTAATGAATGAGGGCCCACCTGTATGCAAATTGACAGCAATATTGACTGAAATATTGGAGGGAAATGAGACTGATGATTTTGAAGAAATGGGGCCGGGTCAGGAGGAATATGGACCTGAAAAGGATTTGGGCCTGGGTAAAACGGTTATTCAGACTGAAATGGGGTCGACCCAAGAGAACAACGGCCTGGAGGTTACACCTACATTCATCAATGAGGAAAATCAAGGGGCTTTGATGGAAAATGAGCAAGGCCTGCCACCAGGTTTCCCTCTTCCAATATTCCAGCAGCTTGAGATGCTCCAGATTGTAAATGTCGAACAGCAGAGTGAGATTGAGGCGCATGGTCACAACAAAGAAAAGAATTTCAAAGCAACTCCATCTTGTCTTGCGGTGCGCCGCAGCCTAAGACTGCAGAAGAAATATGCAACTGGAAGGGTCAGGTATGATCTCTCTAACAAGAAAGCTGGCAACAAGGCAAGGAAGGCAATTCAGATCAGGGGGGATTATCTGCAAACTTTGGATCCTCTGACTACTGAGCAAGCGGAGATGGTGGTAAAGATGGCAGGTATCAAGGTCAATGGGAAGATAGAAGAGGAAGTCGCCAAGGTGGTGATGGGTTGAGATGGAAGAATGTCGATTTGAAGTCTTTTGAATTTTAGTATGTCTAAGTTATTAAGAATGTTTAGTATTTTGATGAAGTTTATCATGAGTCTAGTAGTAGATAACTCTATTTCAAAAGTGTTTGGAGTAGAGTTTAGTTCGAAGTGTTTTTATTTTCAAGTATGTTGGGATTGTACTGCCCAGATTGTGAGAAATGACTGTGGGAAGAAGAGTTGCCAGTGGGCAGGATCCATGTATCGGTCTGACATTAAGGAGAAGTTATATTTTGCTTATGGATATTGTCTCAAAAATTAAAATATTCTCTTGGAATGTACGGGGTTTGAATGGAAAAAAGAAGAGATTGGCAGTTCGGCAAACGGTGTTGCTTGAGAAGCCGGATATTTTAAGTTTTCAAGAAACAAAACTGAGCCTTGTTGACGGATTGCTGGTAAAGCAGAGTTGTGGGAGAAGATTTAGTGAGTTTGAATTTTTAGGAGCAAATGGAACCAAGGGGGGTATATTGATGGCATGGAGTCAGACAAAATTTCAGAAAATAGATGAGTACATTGGGACTTATTCTATCTCAGTAATTCTAAAACACAAGGAAGAGTGCTTTCAAGTCACTTCGGTTTATGGACCAAGTAACTATCAGATCAGAGGCCAATTCTTTCAAGAGTTGCAACATATAAAACCCGCAGATGATATGCCTTGGCTTGTGTGTGGAGACTTCAATGTCACATTAACAAGAGAAGAAAGATCCAATCCAAATGACAGAAACTGGAGAGAATCAGCCCGGTTTGGGGACCTTTTGCTGCAACTAGATCTGTTCAACTTGCCACTTGTAGGGAAAAATTACACATGGTCTAATACAAGAGAAGTCCCCACAATGGCTCGATTGGATAGATTTCTCATATCAAATTCTTGGAGTCATACTTTCCCAAACTCCAAACAAAAGGCTCTAGCTAACACATCTTCAGATCACACACCACTACTATACACAGCAAGCATGCGCTTTAAGAAGACTGTTTTCTTCAGATTTGAAAATGCCTGGTTATCCTCCCCTCCTTTCAAAGAGTTTGTCAGAAATTCATGGTCACAGATGCAATTGGCAGTGTCTCCCAATGATCTGAACAATAAGTTCAGAAATTTGCAAAAAGAAATCAAGGAATGGACAAGGAATCACATAGGAAGTATAAAAGAACAAACAAGGGCATGCCGTGAGTTCATGGAATGGATTGGCCGAGTGGAAGAAGCAAGAAGCATTACAAGATTGGAAAAATGGGTGTTTCTGAATGTTAAGAGAAGATTTGCAGAACTAGCGGTACTCGAAGATGAAATCTGGAAACAACGTGCTAAAGTAAAATGGGAGTTGCAAGGGGATAAAAATACAAAATATTTTCACTCTCTAGCAACTTCAAGGAAAAGAAGGAATGAAATATGTGAAATAGAGTACCAAAATCAATTACATACAACACAGGCAGCAAAGGCGAGTGCATTTAGAGATTTGTACATGCACTTAATGGGAGAAGAATCACAACAAGTACCTCACGTTAATTGGGCCCAGTTATATGAGAACACCACCGATTTGCAAGATTTAACAAGGACAATATCAGAAGAGGAAATCCTGGCAGTAATCAAGGGATGGCCGTCAAACAAAAGCCCGGGTCCGGATGGATTCACGGGGGAATTTTACAAAGAATTCAAGGATGTCTTACTGCCGGATTTACACAATGTGATAACTGAGGTGTTAAACACAGGAACAAACATTGATAAATTGAACACTTCATACATTGTGCTTATTCCCAAAAAAGAAGAGGCGAAGAAACCACAGGACTATAGACCAATCAGTCTAATACACGGTGTACAAAGGATAATCTCAAAAATCCTTGCTAACAGACTTCAAGCTTACATTCCGACATTGGTCAAGGACAGTCAGACGGGATTCACTAAGGGGAGACAGATAACAGAAGGATTTTTGTATGCTCAACAAATTCTTCACTTGGCGAAAGAAAATAAAATTCCACTGGCATTATTTAAGGCGGACATTCACAAAGCCTTTGATACAATTAGTTGGAATTTTTTGACAAAGGTTATGCAAAGCTTAGGATTTCCAGAAAAATGGGTGGGATGGATTCTAAATTGTGTGTTGAGAGGATCATCACAAATTATAATAAATGGCTTGTTGGGTAAGAGGATTATATTGAAAAGAGGAGTACGCCAAGGAGATCCTATATCCCCTCTATTATTCATTATTGCAATGGATTTCATTCCAAGATGGTTAGACAAACTCGCAGCCAATGGAACATGGCAATTGCCGTTTAATGAGATGAGGCCATGTTTACTCTATGCGGATGACTCTTTATTTTTCATCAAACCAGAAATAAGACAAGTTCAGGCTTTAAAAATTGTCTTAACAATCTTCAAGCAGATATCCGGCTTGACAGTGAATATGGAGAAGTCATAAGTTTTATTTTCAATGGAAGAGGGCCCTAATTATCAGAGCTTGGTTGATCTACTGGGATGCAAAAAAGGTTCTTTCCCATTTACGTATCTGGGGCTGCCTCTGTCAGACAAAAAGTTACCGAAATATGCGTATATTCCTTTGATACAAAAGATAAACAACAGGTTGCAAGGTTGGGCAGCAGCACAGTTGTCAATTGCTGGTCGGCTAGTCCTTATCAATGCAGTCCTCTCCTCTACACCTACTTATTTTATGTCAGTTTTCAAGTTACCGATATGGGTCATAAATGAAATCGATAAAACAAGAAGGAAATTTCTTTGGAAAAAGAATGGAGGTGAAGGAGGGGGCATAGCACTTGCTAATTGGGAACTAGTATGCAAACCAAAAAAGGTTGGAGGTTTGGGTGTGGTTGATCTATGTGTATTTAACACTGCACTTTTAGCCAAGTGGTATTGGTACTGGAGCAAACCGGAAATGAGACTTTGGAAATCTGGCATACTAATATCGCATACTGGTAGATTGTGTGATATTCCGGATTGTAGGTTTTTTAAACAGTCCCTTGAGAATACGAGAGCCTTGTTAGAAACAAATATGAAATGGGAAGTGGGGGATGGAAAATATATCAGATTTTGGCATCATGATTGGGGATACGGATTGCTAAAACACGAGTTTAGGGATCTGTATATGGAGGTGATTGACCAGAATATCTCATTACATGAAGCTTTAAGTACACAAGATATTACATCCTGGTTTCGCATGATTGGATCAGCCCAATTCATATCACAGTTGTTGAATCTCTCTCACATAATGGTACTGGGACCAGCATCACAAGCAAATCAAGACAGTGTAGTTTGGAAACTGAGTAGTACGGGCCAGTTTACTGTTAAGTCAGTATATCAACGCATCAAGGATACACCAACTTATAAGGTCATGATACACAAAATCTGGAAGATGAAAGTACCTCCACGAATTAAAGTCTTTGCATGGTTGGCTTACTACGGGAAAATTCTGACGGCTGACAACTTGGCAAAAAGAGGGTGGAATATGCCAAGTATGTGTGTAATGTGCAGAAGGGAATGTGAGACAATTGCACATCTGTTCTCAGGATGTAATTTTGCAATACAATTGTACAAAGGGCTAGTGCAAGTCTTTGCACTACCGGCGTGGAATTGGAGGTTTCTATTAAGGAGACAACAAGCACAAATTTGGGTGGTGCACACAAAAGGAGAATTGAAGTCAAGGGAATTACTGCTACTGGCAATGTTTGTTTGTTGGAGGGAGAGATGCGCAAGAATTTTCACGGACAAGACCAAATCCATAGAAGAGTTGCTTAGAGAAATACAGGAGCAGTGGAAATATTTACATTAACTAAGTTGCTAGAGGGTGTCACGGGATGGACAGTGCAGACTTTCAGTAAAGAGAGGGATACTGGTGTGAAGATCAGGATACTGGTACGAAACAGTGGTGGTATCTGGTGCGAATAAGGGAGAGGGAGGATACTGGTACGAGACCAGAGTGACTGGTACGTACGAGGTTTGGTTAATGGAACAAAGGCTGGTACGGAAAGGTGGATACTGATATGAAAGAAGGAAGTTAAGTGAAGTTTGGAGCAGCACTAATGGTGCGGAATGGAAAACAGTGCATTTATACTCACTGACAAGAGATTTGGCAATTTTACATTTTAAACCCTGTCTTTTTCCTTTTTTTCTGATTTTGATGTTGTCATCATTTTTCTATTTTCTCTTTTTTTCTTGTTTTCTTCATATTCAACTAAGTTGAATAACATTGTCTTTTTGTAATTGGTTTCATGTTGAAACCTTCTTATGATCAATAAAATAAATAAGGACAAGATCCTTATTTTTTCTCAAAAAAAATTCAGAAGGCCAACTTTAAATTTTATGCAAATCTAAATTAAATGTATAGTCAAAATCTAACCTGACCTGTCATGCAAATACCTTACCTGATCATGATCCATCCGAACTCCCAAGTCCTCCACTCCTTATTGCACCCACCTATTAATATTGAGCGAGTGAATTTTAATGATTGGCATGGGTTGGAGACATGCATGGGGTCAACATAGCAAGATATATTCCCTAGTGTTCTAAAATTGTATCAATTGCCTTTTGACAGCTGGGTGAACTTGAGTAGTGCACTCTGACTACAAACAAAATGCTCCCTTACCAAAGAATATTGAGTGAAAGAAACATTGAACAGTTCAAGTGCCTCAAATATCTATCTAGATACCAGATCGATCAGCTCATGGAGCTAGCTAGCTAGCTAGATATTCACGCGCGATCGATTATATGCGCATTCTAGCTAGCTAGTTGTAACATTTTGCAACTTGACCAGCAGCTGCATGCATCGATATCATGCATGTATAGTTATATACCTACTTTCTTTTTAGTTGGATCAAATTGTCGTTGCCAAAATGGAGACATCTGTGGCATGACTACTGGAGGATATAAAATCTGACCTAATTCAAAGATTTTTGTTGAAAGAAAGACGACAGAGGTTTAACCTTTCAAGTTATAATATTTATAAAGAATCTTTTTTTTTTTTTGAGTTTCGAATCCGTAATTTTTAACACGGAGGACATTGCTTTTTGCACGCTACTAGATTAAAAGTTAGTTTTTCAATATGAACAAAATATTTTAATTGATGTGTTTGAACTAAAATCGTAAAATAAGCATTGATTTTTTTTTTTAAATGAAAATCGATAATGATACAAAATCTTGATAAAATCAACACATAATCCGAACTGATTTTAGTAAAATTAGATTTCAAACTGACCTAAATTCAAACCCTATATTTGAATCGAAATTTATTTATTCTGACACGATCTTCAAACTCAAACCCTGAATTTAATTAATCCCACTTTACGGTATACTCTAATAAAAAGAAAAGTTTATTGCTGCTCAAAACTTAGTTTACTTGTATAATATATAATACATGTCAACGTTTTCAAACCGCTTGCTCCAATATCAATTTTTTTATTTATCTAAAACCTGATTTGAGAGGTACATAATGCGAATGATCTAAGATCAGGTGCCAACCAAGTAAGAGCACTGAATGCCTACTTTACTATGATTGGGGGGAAAAAAATAAAAATAATATGCTTATGTATAATTCAACGTCTAAGATATTTTAAAAAGATCGAGTGAGGCTATGGTACTATGCATCGCACATATTGACCCGTGCTATGAACTCATATTTTTATTTGAAAGTTCTAATGGTCGATTTGAACCGTTCAAATATGGTCTCCATATGAATATGTACTTGTGAACTAAATTTTACACTTTTTAGAATTTTTTACTATTTGTATAGATGGGTATAAAATCACTTGATATGAAAATCAAGAACGTCCAAAAACATTGATTTTCTATTCATCTAAAAAAATAGTAAAAACTTTCTAAATAATATATATAAAATTTAGTTTGCAAGTACATATTCATCTGAAAATCATGTTTAACGGTTCATATCGATTGTTAGAACTTTGAAAACAAAAATAATGATCAGTAATACGGACCAATCCGCACTATGCATAGTACCATATCCTCACTCTTTAAAAAATATATACAAATCTAAATGTCTGGAGCCTTAACTTATCTGATTTTTAAACCAATTTGCATTTAGAACAATTGGATTCGAATAATTCAAGTTTCGAACATGACCACACCCCAAACCCCAATATGAAGGACGATTTTATTTTGGATGAAATTTTGATATACCCCATAAACTTTAATTGGATTTTTTTAGCATATATTCAAACTTCATAATCGGATAATTATCCATCAAATTTTCGATATTGTTGACAATTTTCCTTATAATGGTAAATCTTTGCTAAATTTTAGTTTAACTTTGATTAAAAATATGAAGAAGAAAATATTTTGGTCATTTCATTTATAAATCTAGTACAGATCACCGTAGAAACTCTTAGAAACTAATATAGACAAGGCACAAATTCCATAATTCAGCTGATATTACACTATATGCAAATACCTAATATAGTACTACGGCCGACATTTTTATTAATATCCAAAGTTTAATAGAAATTAATTAATATATTCAGATCCCCTGAGTATTTATAAAAATACCCATACCGGCCATTTTCTGGCCGGTACCCAATTTAATCAATTACCGGCCAAAAAATGGTTGGTACACTGTTTAATCTATTACCGGCCAGAAAATGGCCAGTACCTTTGCTATATATTTGTGTGGAGGGTTGGCCGAATTTCTCACTATTTATTTCATCAAATTACACTATCTCTCATCGGTTGAGCTCTTTCCCCCATATTTCTCCATCTCTTCCCAAATTTGCAAGTAAGTCCCTCTAATTTTTTAAAAATTCATTTTTAGTGCAAAATGGTTGTAAAATGTTAGGATTTGTTAGTAATGTACCAAAATTAGAATACTTTAGTTGTAATTAGTGTTAAATCCGTTGTAGTTAGTTTTAATTATTAAATTTAGTATAATTTAGAGTAATTAGCCAAATTTAGGATTACTTTTTTCAACGCATGACACGTTTCTTTTAGATGTGAAGTACCGGTGCGTTCACATGCAGTACTACCGAGTGCCGTAGTTGTAAGGTAAGTTTCTAAGTCTTTTCTTACTTGATTATTTAATCAACCAATTCAAATACCCTGACGACTAAAATTCTTGAAAATACAGAAGGATAAGAAACAGATGTTTGGGCCGGTACTCTTGCTTCAGCATTGGTTATGGTGACGGCTACCGGTGGGTCGGCCTATCACGAATGAGCCTCCGGCATAGGGAGCGCCCGACAATCTCAGATGCCCGACATACGCCAAGAAGTGGCACGGTCCTCACAACTATGTCGATCGGACCCATGGTAGTACTATTAGTATCAGGCCAGTCCGTTCAAAGCTGCAGAGTTTGACTGCCGATCTTGTTCAGTGGACACCGTACGACCAGTTATACGAGGATGAGCGGTTGCTGGAGATTTGTCTGCAGCAGCAGGAGAGATGGTAATATAGAGGTCCACTCGTACACTTCTGGATAGTTGATCACTCAAAAGAGAGCGACGTTTTCATTTAAATTTATAAACTCGGAAATGCTATCGGTTCGGACTGCAAGCGCACAATCCTATCGAGTAGTATATTCGAGGTCGATCCACAAGAAATATTGGTTCAGAGTCTTGAGCGATCAAATCACAATCTTTCGAAAGGCTAGACGAAATTTGAAAATTAAGAGTTGAAGTTGTGATCAATGTAAATTTAGAAATAATTAAAAGTAATTAAAATAAAGAAAGATATGAGAATTCATAGGGTTTCGGCACACTATGGCTACTCAATTCACTTTGATATTCTACTTCTGTCGGGTCTGATTTCCTGTTGTTGTTTTATGAAATACACCACATAGGTCACTGCGAGTTATTTTACGCAAGAATGACAGATCTTTCATCGATATTCTATATAGGACACTGCGAGTTATCTTACGCAAATGACTGATCTCTAAATACACAAGTTACTACATAGATCACTGCAAATTATCTTACGTAAATGATAAAACTGGTTCACGTTTTGTTGTTCCGATTTATGGTTTCTCCACTAAAATTTTCTTCACATAAATCTAATGAATCCCAACGAGGCTAACTCGTGCAACATAGTTTCTCTTACCATTAAAGCACTGTCACTACCCTAACGGATTAAACTAGATCATTGAATTTAGATGAAGGGATAATAAATCACAAAAGCATTTCGATTAAACAATAAGAAATCATAATCAACAGAATATATATATATATATATATATATATATATATATATATATATATATATATATATATATATATATATCAAAGCATCAAAAGTAATAACGCTTACTGCCTAACCCTAAGAAAAGAACTTAGCCGTGGAACGGCATTGTTATAATCACTCCTCTCTTTCTCACATAATCAAATCTAACCCAAATTACAAAGATACTAAACTAATCTGTCTAGGGCGCTTATATAGGAGTGGGGTGTGACGCCTAGAGTTGAGTGGAAGGCCAAGAAATACGATCTGAATACAGCTATCAGTAGTGATTCCCCAAAGAGCGCCTTGGTCACGGATCGTATTAGGTGATACGGTCCGTATTGAGACCATGTCGCTGAAGGGTTTAATGTGTATCACGCTATCTCCTGGTCCGTATTCGGCTAGGTCCATATTAGTCAATACAGGCCGTAACAGAGACTTAGTCGATGAGCATCGCTTATCCAATTGATCCTTCTTGCTCCATTTGATGTCAAATAGTCCCAAAACATGTTTTCTGTAATAAAACATAAAGAATGGTGACAGTAGCCTTCTTCTCTAATAAATTAAACATAAGTGCGAGATAATATGCAAAACCTAAGCCAAAACCCTACGTAATTCATCATCATTTTGACTCTGATCAATAGTGCAGCACCACTATCCAGATTGGGTACTTTGTCAGTTTGAAAATGCACTGTTGATTCCCACAGACCCATATTTGTCGAGTTCCACCATCAAAGACCTACACAAGTAAGTCGTATCCTATTATCTATTATCTCATATTACTTGATAGCTTTGTATTTCAACTAACATGTTCCTTACAAGACTAACCACTTAGGGCGACTGGAGCGTAACTGGAGCGACCATTTTCTTGAGTACTACACAAGGGCAGAGGCTCCAGAGCAGTGCTACTTTTATCATGTGCCAGAGAGCTCACGCAGATTCCGGGACATCTCCTATTAAGGTATGAGGCTTGGTACTTGCGGGTCTACATGGCCACCGTATATCTGCAGGGCCATTACGGTGCCCATTTACGTGACAGGGTCAAAGACGATGATGGTTATACACCCAACGGTAAAAAATGGGCTCGCCAGGTAATGCACCTGAAACTACATAGTTTTTTCCTAACTGATTAGTCTATCAAGGTTTGATCTAACAAAATAATTTTTTTAGTTTTTGGCCTCGCTTAAAGGTGCCGAGCATGTGATCACCATGCTGGGAAGGAATAACTGGAGACGTCTTGGGTACTACTTCCTCAAGCATAATGTCAATTCTTTTCATTGAGGATGTCGGGCACGGTGGGCAGCTCATCACCATGCTGCGAGACGCCGGAGAGAACATCAATTGGCATGAGATAGATCCGACCGAGCCCGATGCGAGCCCGGTTATACTAAATGAGATGCCATCTCCCCCCGATGAGCAGCTAGAGTGGGACTACCATCGTTAAGTATTGTCCATGACTGGGTGGGAGGCATTCTATGATGTGCATGGACGTCCGGTTCAGCCTTTGGTATGTCATATTTCTTTAGCTGTCCCATTCGTATAAATATATTCATTCAGATCAAATTTACTTAATTATGTGTATGATTGCAAGGTCCAGCCACAATACCGCCACCGCCTCCGGAGTCCTTTCATACGGATTTCGAGGAGCTAGCGTTCAGTCTAGATAAGACCGGGGTATACGAGGAGGATCCAGCCGACTTGCTGCCACAGCCAGTACCACGATATGAGACAGAGAGGCCAGTACCACGATATGAGACTCAGCCTGACTTTGGGAATGAGTTCGCTGCATCCATCTTCTGTACACCCCCACCAGTCTCTAGGCTGACATATGACCCAGTCTGGGATACCGCCGAGCAGATACGCAGTGAGGCCGAGGCTGATGTCGTTACACCGAGAGAAAGAGTCTGGCCGATTCGAGCGAACGCCGGAGTACCAGCTGAACGATGGTCCCTCGATCTGTGGCGGTGTGTACTATTTATATTTGGTATACTATGTTTGGTGTTTTTATGTTTAGATTATTTTATATTTTGTTTTTTTATGTGTGCTTTTATGGTACTATTTTTTTATTTTTTTAGATCTTTTCGTCACTAACTTACGCAAAATTACGCTAAAATAAAATAAATTATCATAATTATACTAATTTAAACTAATGAGAATTGTACTAAAATAAAATAAATCATCATAACTAAATTAAACTAAGTTATGCTAAATTATACTAAAATAAAATAAATTATAATGATAATGCTAAACAGAAAATACTACAACAACAACAAAAATACTACAACATAAAATCTAAACGGAAAATACTACAATAAATCCTAAAACAACCAAAAAAAAAAATTAAAAATACCGACCATTTTCTGACTGGTAATAGATTAAACAAGGTACCGACCATGTTCTGGCCAATAGTTGATAAAATTGGGTACAGGCCAGGAAATGAACGGTATGGATATTTTTATAAATACTCAGGGAATCTGGATATATTAATTAATTTCTATTAAACTTTGGATATTAAAAATGTCGGATACTACGAACGAACCAATGCCTATTGGCTATTGATAAAATTAAAAAAAAAAAAAAAGCTTAAGAAGTTCAGATTTTTTTTAAAAGGTGAAGATTAATTGACAATATAAAATTTAACAATCTTAACATTAATTAAGTACCAACGATACAAAAATTTGGAACGCTCTGATCGATTGTCCTTTTTTTTCAAAATTAAGTACCAACGATACAAAATTTTGGAACGCTCTAATCGATTGTCCTTTTTTTCACGCCCGCTGAGATTTTTTTTTAAGATAGAAAGATAGGAGTAGAACTAGGGTGTTCTTAAGCTCACCGTTGAAACCGATACGAGTGATGCATTTACATTAAATTTGTAATGTTTCAAACTAATTTAGTGTAAAGTCAAGCAGTAAAAAAAAAAGATAGTTTATAAGTTAATTTTAATGTATTCATTTTTATTATTTTTTTACCGCTTGACTTTATATTAAGTTAGTTTAAAAATTTAACATGTAAACTCATCACTTGTCAAGTAAATCGATTTCAACAGTTTGAATGCGTCGTTTGAAGCCAATCCAATAAGTTTTTGAGTTAAGCTCACAAAGGAGCTTGGTGAGCTTAAGAACACTCTAGTTCTACTCGAAAGATAGAAATCTTACATATCATTTCATTTAATTATTTATAAAAGATTTCCATTCAGATTTGGAACCCACAACCTTTTTCCAGAGAGAATAGTGTTGTTTTACCATTATATCAAATATTGATTCTTTACGCCCACATGAGTTATTTTACGCTCTTTTGTCTTAATTTGAGGAGAGTTTGACTGATAAAAACATATATATTTTTTTTTTCAAAAATATTGAAAGTGCTAAATAAGTAGTATTTCAGTGTTACATAAATCAATTTGATAAAAAGAATAAAAAAATATTTGTATAAATCAATCTAATCATAATAAATAAATATTATATAATTATAACCTATAAATTGAAAATTCGATAAATATATTTATATCTATTAAATATTACTTTATCGAGTAACGGTACAAAAAAATTTACCCCTAGTCTTACCCAATAAGCTAATTTAGTACGCTAAAAGCTGTTTTAGGTGTCATTAGTACGGTAAAGTTGGTGAGTAAAAAAAATTTGTACGGGAAGCACTTACTAAATGTATCGCAATCAAATCAAAGCTTAGGTCAGGTCAGGTCAGGATAATTTAAAAAACAACACGTTAAAGTTACAAAAGATACTTTTGTCTAATTAATGGCAGCTCCACCATGAATTAGAATTACTGAATTACACAATGTGCTGGTTCTTCTGTGACACTGTCCGTGTAGCTTCTTGTGTATACGTATAACTTATGTTGCTCTGTATGCGTGGCCCACTGGCCCATGCACTTGTTTGATCTAATTGTAAATTAATTAAGTTTTTTTAATAATAAATTACACTTTTTCGTTTTTTATTATTATCTCGATCTGCTTTTTGACACAACTTCGCTGTTATAACCAGGAAGGAACAAAGCCCCACGAGGTGTAATTAATTTCAATTTTTAACTTGTGTCATGTATTTTGCTTGATAAGTGATAACTTCCCGGAAGGTAGAAAAGCCATTTTTTTTTTTTTTTTAATTTCAAGTGGTGAAAGATTTATCCACTAAATTTTCATTAGAAAAAAAAAAGTCAAACAAAGACGGTGAGAAGTAAAAAGCAGCCAGCTAAGCTAGCATTACTTTCTCTAGACAAAGATGTCGGTTGATTAAACTTTTTACCTCATGTTAAATGTAACAAGTTTTTCTTAATTATATATATATATATATATATATATATATATATATATGTTTTGGTGATTGTAAAGATATGTTGTCGACTAGACTAGGGTGCGTGACATCAGATTGAGGATTAAATAAGTAAGTGTTATGTAATTTAATTTTATGTAGAAAACAAATAGTATTATTTTTTTAATAGAAATATTAAAGAATAAAAATGAAACATGTCAGTTTAAAGCCGGACGTAATTTATATATGAACTCAAAAGCAAACAAAATTTTAAGTTGACTTCTCCAACTTTAAAAAGAAAAAGAAAAAAAGAACAGTAAGTTGGATTTGTTACCGTTTAAAGTGCGCACCCTTTTTTTTATTATCCCCAAAAAAAACAAATTAGCAAATCTGCCTTCATCTTAAATTTTTTATTAAAACTACCATAACCGTCTCACTGTGGGGCAGGTTTGCTAATTTTTTTTTACTGTTCATACCAAACCATTCCAATATGGAGCGGTTTGCTATGAACAATAATTTTTTTATTTTTTTTATTTTTTTTAGAGACAATATGAATATCAAGATGCTGAATTCTAACGCTAAAAATTCAATATTTTTTTTTAATATTTGTTAGATTACTTCTTTTCATGTATAATTAGCATATTTATACTAAAATACGCTACATTACTTGAAATTATGTTAAATTACGTTGAATTACGCTAACTTACATTAAATTACGCTAAACTCTAAACCCTAAACTCTTATTTTGGACAATTTCTAAAACCTTAAACCCTAAAAATTACCGTACATGAAATGATTTACAATTTTCACATAACATATTTATAAAAATTAGTGATATTTAAAAGAAACCTAAACCCTAAACCCTAATTTCTAAACCCTAGTTTCTGACATTTTTATTAATAAATATACCCACGTTAGCTGGGTTTTTTGTTAGATTATTTCTTTTGATGTATAATGAGCATATTTATACTAAAATACGCCAAATTACTTGAAATTATGTTAAATTACATTGAATTACACTAAATTACATTAAACTCTAAACCCTAAATTCTTATTTGAACAATTTCTAAAATCCTAAAAATTATTGTACATTAAATGATTTACAATTTTCACATAATATATTTATAAATTGTCCTAAATCCTAAAAATTACCCTAAACCCTAACTTGTAGGGTAATTTTTAGGTTTTAGAGTTTAGGGTTTTAGAAATTGTCCAAAATAAGAGTTTAGGATTTAGAGTTTAGCGTAATTTAACGTAATTTAGTGTAATTCAACGTATTTTAACATAATTTCAAGTAGTTTAGCGTATTGTAGTATAAATATGCTAATTATACATCAAAAAAAGTAACCTAACAAATATTTAAAAAAAAAATTATTGTTCATAGCAAACCGTCCCACAGTGGAGCAGTTTGGTATGAACAGTAAAAAAAAAAATTAGCAAACTGCCCCATGGGGGGCGGTCTGCTATGAACAGTGGACCGCCCCATAGTGGGGCGATTAGGGTAGTTTTAATAAAAAATTTGAGGTGAGGGCAATTTGCTAATTTGTTTTTTTTTTGGGGGACTAATAAAAAAACGGAAGTGCGCGCAACATGCTCGTTGCATCTCACCATCTATAAAATTCCTGAGTAACTCGTGCTTTCGCATTGATAGAAATGATAATTACCCTCTCCGTAAATTATCCTGACAAGTTATCTATTTGTTCAAATTTTCCCGACATTTGACCATTTTGTTCTCCAACTTTGTGCAGCGATATCTATGCATGTATCCGTGTGGCGAATAAAATATACTTCTGTAACGGGGTCAAACATACTCATTTCAATTTCGACGCACGTCCCATCAATCAAGAATCAACAACATGGGCCCCGGACCTTTGTTCGCCTAAGTCACAGCACGCCACGTGTCGGATCTGGACGGTAGTGCCAATCGGGATCTATTATGACAAAAGATTGTGTAGCTTTTTCGTGTTAGAACTATTATAGTTATTTTGACGCTAGCAGCACAAAAGGTCATACGAATATCAAGACATATTCCTTTGAACTAATTAAAAATAAGTTATTTTGATGCTTATTTAGTTATTTTGCTAGATGTCCCTGAAACTTTAATAATTCGACAGTGATTTAAATTATTTAATATTACGATGTTAAAAGGAAATGTTTTTAGGTAATTTTAAGGTATAATAATTTTAAAGCATCTCCATAAGTACTTTAATTTTAGAACACCAAAAGCTCAAACTTTAATTTTAGAACACCTGTGTCTTTGTTATTTTAAAACATAAACACAATTAATTATTCTTTTTTAGCACTAAAATACTTTGAATTGATTTACTGATAACTTTATTTTAATATTGCATTATTAAACATCAAGCTAAGTCTCACCCTACAAATTTTCATTTAAAGAAGAGGAATTAATGTTCAAATGCCTTCATTTTTGATATCTCCATTATACCTTCATTTTCAAAGTTTTAATAACTTAAGATTTAAAACCTAAATGTCAAAAGAAAATTATTAGGTATGATATATATAACTTTTTTTCATGCACATGCAAATGCAAAAGATTATAACATTTTGATTTTTTTTTTAATTGTTACAAAAATAAAGTGATGTGAATATATAATTTCTGGAGGCTAATTTTTGAACTTATTGACTCATACAAAAACAAAGTTGAAAAATGATAATTTTGTATGTCCAATTAGATAAAATAATATAGGCCATTTCTAACGTGTTTTTTTGTTATTAGAAAATTTAAAAATCGAGACACGTACTCAGATCTTCTTAAAAGAAAACGTGTCTTATATATTATTATTCGTACGTACTACGTACGTACGAACGGCTTCTTTTTTAAACATACGTGTCTTCTTATAAGCGTACGTACGTTCTATATTACTCTTTTTTTTTTTTTCCAAAAGAAACCATGCATATATATATATGTCGACGACCGATCTAAATAGTCAAAGAAATATATAGATATTTTATAATGTCTGGAAGTGTTGAGAAAACTAGCTAGTGATCTAGGTACAATGCACTAACAAAAGGTGCATGCTAAATATATCCCTATATATATATATGATAGTGTTAACGTAAGGAGAAAAATATTGGGTAGCCTTTTTCTCTGTCTGTAGCGGCTGCTGTCTGCATGGCCGTCTATAGTGCTCTTCACATGCTAGCTACCTTAGTCTACTGGTTATATAAGCACACTTCAATTTATTATTTTTTCCACATTTTTATGAATTTATAAAGACACATAAAGTCTAGTGGAGTTCAAATCATTTTATTTGGTCAATAAAGCTAATTAGATTCGTCAAACAACTGTTTGTGCTTGGATTTTTTAATATATGTACATTTGTGGTTCACACAGTTTGGAAATTTGGTTATCATATAATTATGTGATTAATTAAACAAGGTATAAACAATTAATATGTGTTCCTATACAAGTATATGCATCATATATATATGTAAAAAATATTAATAACTGGTTGACAAAGTTTGCAAGTTTGAATTTTTTTTTTTTTTTTTACAGTAAGAAGCAAATTAAAAGATTAATAACTTTCATTATAACAAATTTCATGCATCGTTTTTTTTTTTTACTGAACAATTTTCCTAGGAATGTTATAATAACGCACTTTAACGGCACAGACTTCTTGTTTGATATTTACATTGGATTTTAGCAAATTTGGATGAAACAAAAGCGAATACAATATTTTTTTAGCCAAAATTGAACTTTTATAAATGTTGTATAAAAGGATTCTGTGACTCATTAGTCAACTGAGTAATCGAACTTAGAGATCAAATCATCATGCATACATATACTATGTAAGTAGGGCCAAAATTAATCGATTAGTTGGTCATTGGCCGATATTAATGAACTATATTCACATAATTACAAAACTTAGTTTCAACTTGAAACTATAAGCTTACTATTATTAATTTTGTTATAATTTGTTATGAACTATATTATTGCTTCGTGTAATCGAATTCAAAGATAATCACATATGCTCTATATATGACGGGCTAGGATGTAAAAAAGTCACTTACCCGAGCACCACACGACACGGCAGAGTATGACAAACGTGTCAGTCATATGGTGTGATTCACATGTTGTATGCCGTAATTATCCTTCGTATAGAAGAAACACGACACGACACATGAAACGACCTGGTCACAATACAGCATAGCACGATACAGAACACGAACGATGCAACACAAAATGTACAACGACCAAACTTGACTGCACGTCACCGAAACAATGTAAAATCATGTCATTTTTAATTCTAGATAACAATTCAAATTTCAACAATAAATATTTATTTTTGTATACTAAATATATTTCTACAAGATTATTTTTTATTTTATGATTATTTACAAAAATTTTACATCGGCTTACAAGCTTAAAATTTGAAGAAAAAATTTAAACGTAATCAATAAGCATACTAATGAGATCCAATGTGACAAATTATATTTGGTCACGGCGTGATAACGTGTCATGAATTATAGCACGACATAACATGTGACTCAATTTATGATGTATATTAGTCACGGCGCGGCATAAATTTGCATATGTATGACATTTTGTAATTTTGAACAATCGGTCGGCCGCCAAGTCCTGCTTTGGCACTTTAAATTAACGGTTAGTTTCGTATTTCCTGCTAACACTCTGCTAGCTTTATGTCTTTATATGTATATTTAGCCTTAAAAAATACTATAATTTCCTTAATTATCTAATTAAATATTTAGTTTGCCTTTTTAAATGGATGGTTACCATATATGATGCTTTTCCAACAAAAAAAGAATGAAGGAGAAACACATCAGTCGAACTCTGGAGAAAACTGATGGATGCTATTAATATTCCTTAGGATAATTAATTAATATCCACTAGTTAGAGGAATATCCGAATATATACATTAATTAAATCAAAATATAATCTATGCTTATAAAAGCAAAACAAGCTTATATTCCCTTATTCCTGTCGAATTTGATATTTCATCCATGCTCTGGTCCTAGATCTCCAATACTTTAGTTAACTGCCGTTTTTACCATGTAATTAATTCTCCCGTTTAACTATGTACTGGAGATCTAGTATTCAATAAAAATGGAGGGGATATGTCTCATTCAATTGGTCTCCATTAATTATTCGAGGCAATGTTGTGGTGTGGGGAAGAAAAATTAATTAATTACTGAAGTGAGGTTGTTTTACTATATATAGACACAACGCAAATTGGTCCGTACTATGTATTTGTATTTGTATTTGTATCTCTATTTTAAATATTTGATATGAACCGCTCAATATGATTTTTAAATGAAAATTATATTAAAGACTAAATTAAAAAAAATAGAATTTATTACTATTTTTATATAGACCTAGCTATCTAAGAAAATGTAAAAAAAATTATAAAAAATAAAAAATTTGATCTTTAATTACATTTCTACATGAAAATCATATTGAGTAATTTGGGTTGATTATTTGACTTTAAAAAAAAAATATGAATCCATAGTATATAGTATATACTGATGTGTGCTATATATGCGTAGTAATTTTGTAGTCTCACACAGCGAGGCAATGTTGTGTGGAAGAAAATTAATTAATTAATTACTGAATTAAGAGGTAGTGTTGCTATTGATAACTGCTAACTATTGCTTTAATTTATACCGTGTAGTACTTAGAATGTGATGCGGTACTATATATGTATATTATTCTCTGTGATGTGACAAAGTGAAGGCACCGACTGCATGTGCCTAGCTCATTGGATAACACTATCTACAACATGTCAATGATGTCTTGTCCATGGACTTACTTGGAATGACAATTAAATCAGAGAATTAATTAATTAGTACCGCGCGTTTCTTATATATGTCAAATGGATAATTGGATAGTGCTCATTTTCAGACTTGAATTAATTTTGAGGAGCATGCGCGCTACTGAGCAAGATCAGTCGTTACAATCGTCATAATGTTTCTGAATAAATCAATATTATATATGTATTATTATTTTTTAGCATTTCTCGGTGTTATATATATTGAATTTAATTTCCAAATTACACGAATATTATCCAATATTATCAAAGAAATTTACACAATTTTCTTTATAATTTTATAAAAATATCAACAAACTATTTTCAAATTCTACCAGTATTAATTATACACAGATCATGAACTTTAGAACATTATCAAATTATTTCCTAATCATGCATGAACTTCTCACTATATAAGTATATATGCTTGGTAATTTGGTATATGCTAACAAGCAGTACAGCAGATCAGGCTTTCTGCGACCGGAAAATCGGTCACAGAAAGTCACGGCGCCGGTCGCAGATAGTTATTCCGGTCGCAGAACGATGATTCCGGTCGCTGAAACCTCGGCCGCTGTAAGCATTGTCGCAGATACTCTTCTGATGACTTCACCGGTCGCTGATACTTTTTTTGCGACCACTTTTTTTTGTCACTGTTATTTTTTCTGACGTCAGAAAAAGGTATCCACGACCAAAAAAAATGGTCGCTGATAGTCACACCCGGTCTCAGATACCCAAATTATCAGAGACCAATACCCAAATTATCAGAGACCAATATCAACGGTCTCTGAAACCCCAAAATGGTCGCTGATAGTTTTTTTTTGAGACCAAAACACGGTCGCTGATACTTAAAACCGGTCACAGAAAGTCTTCTGTCAGGTTTTTAGAATTTTTTTATTATTTAAATTTGCACCATTTAATAATTGATACAACACGTACCAACATACAACATAAACATACAAACAAATTTAAACATAAAACATCGATATATACAATAAATAAATACAAAACATCGATACATACACATAATACAAGACATCGATACATAAATATCGGGAAACTGTATACCATATCATCAAACATAAACATCGAAATGTCAAGTAATATAAACATAAATGTTGAATAACATAAACAGATAATCTAAATGTCAAGTACCATCTAAACCAGGAATGTTAACACAAACATCTGAACAAGATATAAATACCTAAACTAAGCAGTACCATCACCGCCAACATCCGACCCCTGCCCCTCGTCATCATCGCCGTCATCATCCTCGTCATCCTGAGGAGCAGGGATCGAGGCCTACTGCGAGCCTGAATCTCCCTGTGAGGTTGTAAGAAAGTAGTTTAGATAATTAGGATTTAGGGTTTAGGGTTCACAATTAAAACATACTGAAATATCGAATTTCGTACATGAGAAGCTCTGAAAGCTAAGTTAATCTGCTCAGAGATCTTGGACATAAACCGATCCTCCATCCTATCAAGTACCCGAGAAGATATCATATCGATATACTCTTCTGTTAGATGCGAAGCCGGCGGCATAGAAGAATATGACTGTGAAGAATGTGACTTAGCACTGCTAGACCCACTGGAGAGAAACATGCCTCTCGTCTTGCCTGGAACATTAAAAATAAGACAATTAGTTTATCTTACAAAACTAAAAATAAATTTAAAATTGAAGTGACTTTTTATTTTACCTAGAGCACCGAGACCATAGTTATCGCAGTGGGCATTCTGATCAGATATCCCGTAGAGTACCAGACATCGCCGTCGTATGTGGGCCATGTGTCTCTATTCTCTCCATACTTCTACACCATAGCTCTCTCATATTTTTCCTGCAAATTTTGTAAAATGTACAATAGGAACCATGATATTTTATAAAACGATTCAAAAGTATTATTACCTGTGCATTTTTAGCCTTGCCGGTAATGTATTCCCCCATCTTTTTTTCGTATGGGTAGGCTGGAACAGCTCATCGGACCATCTGGGTTCGCGCCCTTGTCTTGCTCCTGTTAAGAATTTGAAAGAAAATTTCATTTAAAAAAAGATTATCAAGGTTAGTTCGATTAGATTCAATTGGAATGAAAATAGATTAATTTAATGAAAATCAACTTACGAAGCGCTGTTTGTGAACAAGCATGTTCACAGAGCCCGTTGTGGCCCCTGAACCTTCAGCATTGGCCCTATTTGAAGCATTCCGCTGGCTCCGACTGGCAAAAACGTCACTGCACCAATGATCGACGAGTTCGGGCCAGTACCCCGAGTACGCGTTAGAAACACATCATGTTGGACATGTAATTCAATACGTACTCGTAGGAACAATAAGGAAAAATGATACAAAATTTTTCTTAAATACTAGACCTACATACATTTCTTCACATCCTATATGAGATAAAGCATTCAAAGAGCAGTCTCAAAACGGGAACTATTCAAAATTAATCTATCAGATTAATTTCGAACGGGTATAAACCTAAAAGGCATACTAAATGTTCCGGTTTACTAATATAATTAACCAACATAGAATTAATAACTAACAAACTGTAGTACATAATTAATAATATAATTAACCTTCATAGAATTAAGAAAGAGATAAAACTTGCCGGATTACAAGCAATTACTCCCTTGAAGATCGAGCTTTCTTCTCTCCTTCTTTCCTCCCAAACTTAAACTATCTTCTTCTACACTCCTAAAACCAATTAACCAATCAATTAATCAACCCAATTAGTCAACCCAATTAATCAATCAAAACCTTCACACTCCAATGTGTAATAAATGGGGGCAGCATTTGATTTACTGTATTAACATTATATTGAGGTGTAAAATAACAATAAAAATACAACCAAATAATTCTCATTTCTTTCAATTCTAAAGAAATAAGAACATGACAATAATTAATTAACTAAAAATATAATATGCAACTGCTAAGGAAGTGAGAATATGACAAATGACATTTAGGTGTGTTGGAATGGTACAAATCTGAAAATATGCATCTAAACCCCACTAGAAGCCATAAATTCCTTGGTTTTGTGAGAAAAGACAGAAATCTTGATTTGGTCTATATAGGTACTCTAGATGTATCTTACAGTGTCTCTAGCGAGATTAGTGTGAACTACGGTTGTTTATATATGAATTCTTATCAAACTTTTGTTATAGTTTTTAACACATAAATTCTTATCAAACTTACATTCTAATATATAAGAAAATAATTTTTTTTAACATTATAGTGGTATGCTAATTAAAGGTTCTCAAAATGGAGCAATTCTGATATGACCAGAAAGGGCACAACAAACACGAAATCTTACTAGCTAGTACTACTAAACCTGATGTACTACTTCAACAGAAAAAAAAAAAATGAGCTTATGCAACCTCAACTATTCACCGCCAGAACCCAATATGATCAACCCAACTATTTGCCTATATTTATATTTTTTCCTTCCTAATGTAATGCTCAATATCTTATAATGTTCCTTCTTTCTTTGTTTCTGTTTTTTTAGATGGCCCCTTGAAAGAAGAAAAAAATGCCAAAATCACATTATCAGATGGCCCCTTAAAAAAAGCATGCACTAAATTACTATCCTTAATTACTTCTATATTCTAAATTCCATACAAAAAATCCAAAGTTAGACAATTACAGCATTCAATTGAGCTCTAATTATGGAATTCTTAATTTGCATAATTACCTTAGCCACAAATTGTTTAAATTGCATTATTCGCCGGTCGGGGTCGCTCGCACTCGAACTCGGCGTCTTCCAGCAGCGGGGTCACAGCAAGGTTAGAGAGAGGCCAGCAAGGTCCAGCGGCGAGGTCACAACGTCGGGGTCGGGGTCAGAGAGCGGGGTCGGGGTCTTCCAGCGAGGGTTCGGGCAGCAGGGCTTCGGGCGGCGCAGGTTCGCGCGAGTTTTTTTTTTTTTATCTAACCTAAACCGCGGGAGATCGGAGACAAAGAGGAAAGGAATGGCGCGCTGCTTTTTTTACATAGACCCTTCAGCGACCGGACCAAATCGGTCGCTTAAGGATATTATCGCCGGTCGCTGATGCCGGTCGCTGAAGACCTGTTTTGTTGTAGTGAAGGATACCAACCAAAATTTTTATTGTTACCATAACAAAAAAACCAAATTAAATCGTTACCACTCTGTTGGGCCCTAATCAATTCTACCACCCTCGCTAACCCAGTCTGCGCACCAAATAGGCTGGTGCGCGGACTGGGTTGGCGCACCAACCTCTTCTGCCTATTAAGGCATTTAATCAGTATTATTTTTATGTTGCGTATTTTAGATCATTATTTCGATTAGTTTTATGTTGCGTATTTAGATATTATTTTCATATTACTTCTTATGTTGTGTATTTTAGATCTCATATCCCGCAATACATAATACATTAAAACATAAGAACACACCATAGATAAAACATAACACAAAACACACAATAATACATATTCCGCAGTCATAGTAAATTAAAACATAACACACAATACATAAAATATTACCGAAAGCCTTAACCTTAATACAAAACTGAAAGTTTGTACCATAATACATAACCAAAAACCCTAACCTTAATACATAAACAGAAAGCCCTAACCATGACATTATTGGGTACGGTTCCTAGCATCCCTTCTCCTTCTCGCATTCCTTTCGAGGGTAGCTCTGTTGGTCTCGTGACCCCTTCTCCTTCCTTCCAGTATGTCCATCCACATTGGGATCCTGTGTGTCTTCTCCGACCCAACTTCACTAACCGGTGCTCTGGCGTTAAGATATCCCCTTCGTGCGGCGGCTAATCACCTTGATTGTCATACACGTGAAATTCTCCACTCCATGTGTCGATAAGCGTTTGGATGTTGTAATAGTAATTTACGAAGACATTTGGATCGTAGTTCCTACATTTTTCACACATTTGTAAGTTTCATCATCCAAGATTATTATAAAATTTTAACACACATTCGTACCTTATTTGACACACTGCCATCACATGAACACATGGTATTCTGGTGAGCTGAGGCTTTTGGCAAGAGCATTGCACCTCATGGTCGTTCTGCACAACGACTTTGTACCTACAGTCTCGGGACGTGTACACCCATTTGCCTGCCTCTATGTCAAATGGGATTTTCTCGCCATGTGATGTCACCATGAATTCTCCAGATCTATTGAATGGAACCGCGGTCATTTTGTTAGTCTTCCGGATGTGCTTGTTCAGCTTCAAGTGCGTACGAGTGGAGAAAAGTTGACCCTCTTGTTGCCATTGCACGGCCTTCTCTCTTTTTTCAACGAACCATGTGACACACTTGTAAAACGTCTCCTTAATAATTGCAGCAACCGGTAACCTACGAGAATTACAATTTACAGTTAAAATAAAGATAACCTAAAATATTTCATTAATAGTAAACTATGAGAATTGTGAATAACAAACCTGCGAGAAGTTTTGAAGACATTGTTCAGCGATTCAGAACCATTGCTGGTCATTATTCCCCAACGACTCCCGTCGTCCATAGCTTGATAAACCTTCCATGGCTTAGCTGGTTCTTCATCGTCATTTTCATTATACTTGCCACATGTATCCAAGTATGTCAGCCAATCAGAATTTTGCCTTCCGATTGCATCAAGGCCATCTTGTAATCTTCTTCGCTTTTTCTTTTTAACCATCATCTTGAAGAATTTAGAAGCAACCTTATCCTGAGTGTGTTTTCCAAAATTCTCAAACACGTGTTGAGAACAGAACCTGTGGGCACACTGCCCGTTCTCCTCTGACCAACCCAAATCATCTTGAATGAACACTTTTTTTATGCCCTTGTGCCGGTCAGAGACCACACACATGAACCTACAACTACCAATTACATTCTCCCGCACCCACTTCATAAACCACCCCCAATTCTCAAACTCTTCGCTCTCTACCAATCCAAATGCTAGTAGAATTAACTGGTTCTCCGCATCATATCCGGTGACAACCAACAACCTACCCTTGTATCTACCTGACAAGAAACAAGCATCGATACTGATGACGGGTCTGAGGTGACCTACTGCTTGTATACACCATCCCCATGCCCATGCCAACCTCATGAAATACCGATAATTTTCCTTTTCTGAAGGCTTCGAAACAATTTCATACACAGTTCCCGGATTTGCCCTTTTTATTGCCTCCAACAAAGGGACAATAAGCCCGTAAGACCCCTCCCAACTACCAAATGCCTGGGCAATCGTTAACTCTCTACCACGCCACAATTTGTTGTATTTTGGGACGATGCCCTCAAACCTTTCAGCAACCAAGTCCCTGATAGCTCTGATAGTAATATCAGCATTTTTTTCCAAAGAAAGTTTTATGCAGTTGGCGACCATAGAGGACGTCAACTTCGCATGATCTGACCTGGATGCATCTGCGTGGCATGTGTGCGGTACCTCATTCTTCGTGATGGCCCAAGTATTACCAAAGCCTGTGGCCCTCGCAACCAACCTCCACTTGCAGTTGTTGCTCTGGCACTTAAACCTCAACCTTGTTCTGTCGCTGTGTGTCTGTATGATCTCAATATTTTTCACTATGTGCCAGTGGTGGATTTTTTCTTTCATTTGATCCTTGTCGTTGTACGTCATCCCCTCAGAAACCATTGTTCTTTCTCCAACCTAATTGAAAATTCAAAAAATTTAAATTATTATATTTTCAAAGAAATAAAAAATTCATATAAGTTCAAAAACGAACCTCTGAACCCGCAAAAAAAATGTGGTCAGCCTCTTCAAACCCCGAAGTGTCATGAAAAGCTGGAAACGGGTGTCTCTCTCCACGACCCGATATCGGCCACTTTCGCATACCCAGCACGGGACGATTGTCTTCCTCATCACTGTGATCTATTGTCTACCCACCGTCGTCACTAGCATCCCAATTTTCCTCTGCCTCCCGTTCTTCAGGATCCTCGTCTGTATTGTCAGTATAATAACGTGGTTCTAGAGTTTCAGATCTGTTCCGGCTAGAGCTGGAGGATGGAACCCGAGATCAGCCCCGACTAGAACCAACCCCCACGGATGGGGACCGACTACGACCAGCCCCCGTGGATGGGGACCGACTACGACCAGCCCCCGTGGATGGGGACCGACTAGTACCAGCCCCCGTGGATGGGGATCGACTAGTACCCGCTAAATTTAGAGCCCGAGTAAGACCCGTCACTGACTGATCCATGCCCCGACTAGGGTTTTGTGTACGGTTCTGTCTAGGGTTCTGTCTGGGGTTGGCAACCACATATAACTCTAGGAACTTGAAAGGTGTTGTCAAATTCAATGTCATTTGGGTATACAACCCCCAACTGCTATCTATCGTCTAGTACAGGGAGTTGTTGGAACCATGTTTGGTTGCCTTGGCCAATATTAATTCTGGCGGAAATTACCAGTTCGTAACAATTCGGGTCAATACCATGTTCCTGGTACACTTCCCTAACTATACCGCTGAAATCTAAATCCGGGCCGATATTGAACATTTTCTGGGGTTGGGTACTGTAATAAGCACCATTGGGCCCTTGTAATACTTCACCACCAAAATAACAAGCAATTCCAATCATAGTTACCTGAATTACAGAACAAACCCAATATTTAATAAATTTACAAAAAATTAAAAAACTAATTAAATAATTAAAAAAATATAAAGGACTAGAGAGAAAAAAACTTACTCTTTGGTCTTTGCGAGAATGTTCTTTGCTGCCTGCTGCCTTGGGTCGAATGGAATGAGCACAGTATACTGAGTTGGTGCCTTAATAGGCAGAAGAGGTTGGTGCGCCAACCCAGTCAGCGCACCACCTGGTGCGCCAACCCAGTCCGCGCACCAGCCTATTTGGTGCGCGAACTGGGTTAGCGAGGGTGGTAGAATTGATTAGGGCCCCAATAGAGTGGTAACGATTTAATTTGGTTTTTTTTTTATGGTAACAATAAAAATTTCGGGGATACCAAATACCCATTTATTATACCTATATTTTTCTTTTTCAGCATTTCCTCGAACTGCCAAGTTGAACATATATACAAATACTCTATTTACCTAATATTATTAATGAAATTTAGAAATTCTATTATCCATTTACAAAAATATTAATATTTTGATGTATTATTTGCATTGTAAGCAAGGATAAAAATAGTAAAAAAATTCATAAATAGTAAAAATTAGTATTCTACATGTTTATTATATAATTAATATATATAGACACACACAAAACTTAATTTTTTTTTTTAAGGACTTTACTTTTTTATATCACTTGTCCGTATTATCAAATTAAACCGTATGTTATTAATAAAATACTACCAATAATCGGAATCAGGTAAATGTAATTAGTCAATTAAACTCCCAAAGAAGGGTGAGATTATGAAATATGATATTTTACAACTAAAGATTGGCGTTGTCAGTGACCTGCCACACCATGAAACGGGTCATTAATATTCTCAAAACACCTCAAAGTCAGGTAAAGAAGGTGAGATCTCTGCTGTCTTCCTCTGCATAAAAAGAGAGAAGCATGACTTATAGATGGCTAGATGCCACAACAGTACAATGCTAGCTAGCCACTTTTTTTTTAAAAATTTGTATTACTATAATCGATCCAACCAAGGCAAACAAATGCACACATGAGTTTCAACTTGAAGCAAGCATAAGAAAGGGAAGCAGATAGAGAATTAAGGTTCAGTTGCAAGAGCTTCTCTTGCTGGTACCTAAAATAGACAGTGCGAAAATGCATGCAACCCTAAAGCCGTTGCTTTAATTCCTTTGCGGTAGATAGCTGTCAACAACAATACCCTAGCTCTAGCTACTTGTATCTAACTATGTAATGATGCACCGTGAATGCGGATTGGATCACATCCTAGTCATCTTTGATCACATATTCTCATTTTCAAGCTGCCTTTTAGTTCTTTTCATCATGAAGGTATGGGACGGAGTATGATGAAAATAAGATTTAAGTTGGGGCAAAAAATTTTAAGATAGGGACATAATTGGTGAGTGCCTCAGATCAAAATGGTACGTAATTCCTAAGTCGTAGTCATACCAATTCGGTTTTGTGATTTTCACATCCAAACAGTCGATCCAAACCGTTCAACATGATATCTATATTATAATGTGCTTGGAGACCAAATTTTACATATTTTAGAATTTTTTTACTATTTATTAAGATGGTTTGAAAATCGTTATTTTCAATGGTCCATAAGTTTTTTAATGTTTATTAAAATCAACGATTTTCAAACCATCTTAGAAGATAGTAAGAAGTTCCAAAAAAATCTCAAAATCAATTGGTAGCACCAAGGCTTAGAAAATACCAATTTGTTCTTAGCCAACCTCGACATAATTGTATAATTTTGTTAAACACAAGTATATTTTTGTATATTTTTTTAAATAACATGACATCAAAAGCATATTTTAGGGACAGAGTCGGTAAATAAAATATGATGGGATAAAAGTTTTTAGGATAAGACAAAAATTTGTAATTATTTTAAACACAAGTATATATTTTTATATTTTTTTTAAATAACATGACATTATAAGAAGCATATTTTCTAAAAAAAAAATTAGCAGGATAGACAAGTGTCTTCCCCTGACCTCATGCATGTGGTAATATATAAGAGACGGTAAATGCAATTTTTGATATGTTTTTTTTTTTTTTTACAATTTTAGTTGTGAAGATTCTAGATTAAAAAATTGTACATATCAAGGGTTTCCTTCAAGTAAGGTCATTAATTCGTATACACAAAAGTAATTAAATATGTGGTGCTAATTAAAGGGGTCATATATACCGTACCTTAGGTCTTTGAAATACAAGAGGATCAAAGTTACAAACAACATATCATTTAGGGTAATAGCCAGGCTTCCTTTTAACTCCACAACCGACCATGTTGCTTTCGTGTGTGGTGTG